>VUQI01020699.1:0-10187 GCA_015106735.1 Paratilapia polleni | reverse complement strand
AAAAAAAAATAGAAAAAAACAGGTGAAAAAAATGGGCAAATACTGGGAGCAAATAATTGGGCAACATCTGGAGGGAAATGGACAAAAATGGAAACAAATGGAGCAAAGATTTTGTGATGAAATTTGGTAAACATTTCATAACCTGGAAGGTTATTGAGGGATTTTCTGGTGATTAAAAGTTTCACTGAACTAAATCTTTCAAAACAACACACACAACACAAATCCTGATTTTAAATACATAATCTAATCTAATTACAGATGTTATACCTATCAAAAACTGTTAGCTTTTCAAACTCTTTCTGAGTTTAACAGAGTGGATTTTTCTTTTATAAACCCGGTTTTGCCCTGCTGGTTTTGGGCTCTGACAGTTACTGCTCCGTTTCGTCTGGGTCATGTTGTCCAGCTTCATCTTGTGGTTTCTGTGTTTCAGAGTGTGGAGGGAACGCCGTTACTGACCCTGTTAAAGGATCCGTACATCCTCATCAGTGCAGGTAAGATGACTTTATGAACTCCACGTTTGTGTTTATTCATTCAAAACAGAAATCAGTTTTTTGGAAGTCTGCAGGTAGTCCTTAGCACGACTCATAGAGACTGAAGATATATTCATGGGAAATACAGCATGCTGGGATAAAGTGGAACTGATCCTTGAGGAGTATTGTGTCCGTTAGGGATAGAGGATGAGGAAAAACTCTGTACAGCAGGTTGTCTCTCGCTCCATCAGCAACAGCAGCATACCTTGAAACCAGGTGTGAATGTGAAGTCCTGCTCATCAGGTGTGAGTTTTCAGGTCACACGTTAGTAACACGTGTAAATCTCTGTGTCTGTCTGCAGGGTCTCTGTGCTTTGCTAACATGGGCGTGGCCATCCTGGAGCCGACTCTGCCCATCTGGATGATGCAGACGATGTGCTCCCCAAAATGGCAGCTTGGTACGATCCGCTGACTCTCCTTTCTTTCTTTTTACCTGCTGCCTTCAGGTCTGAGTGTTTGTCGCCTCTTGTGCTGCATCCTCAAACACTTTGCATAAAGCTGGTGTAATCAGTGCTTGATTTTAATGATGGTTGTCCCTCCAAGAAACAAACTCACAATAATTTATCAGGTTCTCTTCAGCTTTACTGCAGACAACCCAAAGCCTCTTGTTCTTCCACCATCCTTTAGGTTGAATGGAAAATTTATCTGAAATTTGCACCTCTAAGGTAAAATATCATCTGCAAAGGATCCTCCCAGTGTGGCCCAGGTCTTTCTTTGTGGTTTAAATGTAGTTTTAAGACTTTAATCATTTAAATTCTAAACTTCAAGGTCATATTGTTCCATAATGGAACATCATAGGGAACTCTGAAGATGTAAAGTGATTTGCTCATTGTGCCTCGCTTTGTAGCTGACATCTGGTCGCTGTAATGGACAGTCCAGGCTACGGTTGCATAGGTAAACCTGTTGTATATTACCCACACTGTCCTTGAACGTTTAACCAAGAGGTTCCAGGAACAGGCCCATGAAATTTATAAACCTTACCCAGTTTAAATTTGGCAGCTCTCTGGTTCATCTTTTTGGGCATGTCCAGACTAGTTTTAGATCACTTCCTGGAAGTCTAGTTCTGACCTTTTACACTATGCACTCTTGATTTCAGTACAGAACCTTAAACTTGCACAGAGAGCTAACACCAGCTTTTCTTTCAAAGTGACCTGAATTTCATGTGGACCATCATGAACCTGGTCTTCATCTATGTCATCTATGTTTTCCCAGCCCAAAGGTTGTGTGGCAAGCCCACCCAGTGAGGAGCAAAACCACGAGCATGCTTTTCATTTTGTTCAACATTCATCAGGGTTGTTTACTGTGAATTCATCCCTCAGGGTGAGACTTTCAATGCAGAGTTCTGCTGTAGTGTCCTGAGACGTCAGTCAGAAGAAACAACCTGCACTGTGGTTTGTGCCCAACAACCCAACACAGTCTGCACTCATGCAGCACCAGCCCTGTTCAGCAGGAGGGCTGGCTATTGTTACCGACTTCCAGAATTGATTCGATTCCAATTCACAAGGTCCCGATTCAAATCGATCCCCGACTCGATTCGATTCGATTCGATTTCACTTGAGTCAGGATACTGCAATTATAATAACTATTTTTCTTGGATATGAAAGCATTTCTGCAAGAGCTAATGCTCTAAACTTTACAAGGAACCCTCTAAACCCTCTCTTGCAAGTTTTATACACTGCAAAAGACATTTATATTTAAAGAAACCCACCCCTGTTCAGCAGATTTGGATCTCTGTGACTTTGCTCACTTCACCCCCAAATCAAGTCGAAGCCGTTTTGACAAACTGGAGGAGATCCAACGAGGGGATGTAACAGGACTTTCAGGGAGGGGTCTAAAACTAGCAGTAGTTACTGAAAAGTCACAGATCTTTATGGTTGTACCTCGTGTGTGTGTGTGCTGTGTTGCAGGTATGGCCTTCCTTCCTGCCAGCGTCTCCTACCTGATAGGAACAAACCTGTTTGGAGTTCTGGCCAATAAGATGGGACGGTAAGTTCTTATGCATTTATCTCTGTGAGAACCAACTGAGTTCAGACCACGTGAGAAAGTTTTTCAAGTTTTTTCATTTTGTCATCACGTGAAATTTCAACTTTGGTCTGCGAGTCAATTATCTGCTTAAACTGTCTCACAAAAGCTAAGACTTGGTGTTTAAATACTTTCAGACTTTTGGACTTTTAGCGTGAGATGGCCTGGAAATCTGTTAGGGTCCTCATAAAGAAAAACAGCTTCTGCCTTTTGCATCTAGTACGAATGGCAAACTTTGATATTTATATTGGCTCTTTTCAGAAGAATGTTTCAAAGTGTTTCACAGGGATTAACAAAGTAAAGACAAACCGTATCTGAGCTGATCAGCAGCTCAAACCTTAAGCTCTCTTCTCCGGTTTTTAAGCTTTACATTGATCAAATCCTACTGATAGATCTCTCAGTCCACACGATGTTTCCTGGGAATCCGTCCAGCAGATTAGCAGATTAACTCTTCAGGAAAGTGGACTCTTAAAATCCTGTTCAGACCTGATCCTGAAGGTTTCTGGTAAACCAGCGGCTGTAAGAAGCTGATGGGTGTTTGTGTGTCTCCAGGTGGCTCTGCTCCATGTTAGGGATGTTTATCGTTGGCATCAGTCTGCTGTGTGTGAGTACAACAACATTAATTTCATCATTCAGCCATCCTTTCATCAGCCAATCTGCTCATCCACTCATTCATCCATCTGTTTATTTATTAATCTTTCTATAAATCATCCATCCAGCTATGGCTCCCCTCTTCCTGTCAGTTATCCATCCATAATCTATCCATCCATTGTGCCAGCCATTCAACCAAAAATCTATCCTTTCATCCCTCTAACCACCCAACCAATGTTCAATCCACCCACCACCCATTAACCCATCCATCCGTTCATTTTCTTATCTGGATTTGTGCAGCAGTAGCAGCAGGCTGAGCATTCCCAGGCTAGATGAGATAAATGATCTTTCCAGCAGCTTCTGGGTCTGCCCCCAGGTCTCCTCCCAGGTGGGCGTGCCTGGAGGAAAACCTCCAAAGAAAGGCGCCCTGATCAGACACCTGAACCACCTCAGCAGGCTCCTTTCAGTGTGCAAATTGCAAGTTAAAACCTACATCAAGGCTTAAAAATGTACTTTAAATGAATGTACAGTCAGCTAGTACACTGTAAACTAATATGATGCTTTTCCACCGTGGAAGTAACATGAGCTTTCATAGATGAGCTAGTCAGGTGTCTACCAATCAAAACTCATCAGCATTTTTATTTACCTATTGTTAGCAACCTGCCTAGCCCTGAACGTAAAGTTGGCTAGGATTGGTTTTTGTGGCTTGCTCGCATGTTTGACTTAACTACATAAGTCTTAGTTTAGCTTTAGTCAGGTTGCTAGTCAGGTATTTTTAGCTGACAAAGGTGAGATAGGCAGGTTACCTGTGCTGCAGCCAAAAACTGATGAGCATTGCTAGTTATCTGCTGTATGTACTGCCAACAATCTGCGAGTTTTATTTAGGTGTAGGTGATGTCTGCTGAGGCTGAAGCACAACTGAAATGTACTAAACCCACTGAAAAATATTTTAAAAAAGCATGCTAACAAGCCACAACGTAGGCAGGTGGGCAGCACAGCGACCTCACAGGAAGAAGGTCCTGGGTTCAGATCCTCCGGCTGGCTGGCTTCTTTCTCTGTGGAGTTACTCTGGCTTCCTCCCACAGTCCAAAGACACCTGACCACAGGTGTGAATGGCTGTCCGTTTCCATGTTGGCCTGGTGATAGACCGGCAGCCTGTCCCAGGTGGACCCTCCCTGTGACACCTTTGAGAAAACTGATGACTCTAAGCAGATTCTAAAAATATCCTCATCCCTCAGGATGTGCCAGCAGGATGTAAACGGATGTTCTGATGTCGCCAACAGAACCGCCCTGCATAAATTCTGTCATCCATCCATCGAATTAATAAACATGATGAACTGAACATTTCTTTGAAAACTGCCTTCAGGGTCAGGAACCAAACCTCATGTCAGGATACGATTTAACCACGATGGCTCCTGTGTGTGTTTCAGGTTCCTTTTGCCACCAGCATCTACGGTCTGATTGGACCAAACGGCGGTCTGGGATTTGCTATAGGTGACATCACCCTGCTCGTTTACTACTGAATTTTAAATGTTAAATGTGTAATGGCACATTTATTTGTCTAGGGTTGTTCAGAACAGCACGTTTGGTTATTTTACTCCTGTAACAGAAACTCGAGCGGACGTCCCACCTGGAACGTTTTTTTTAACGCATTTCTTTAGCTGTAATGAAAATCATGAGTTTTGTGAACAGTTACACCCTTTCACCATGTTGACCGTGTTGCTTCAAACTGTGATGACCTTCAGGTATGGTGGACTCCTCCATGATGGCCATTATGGGTTACCTGGTCGACATCCGCCATGCGTCCGTCTACGGCAGTGTGTATGCCATTGCTGATGTGGCGCTGTGTATGGGCTTTGCTATAGGTAACATACTCACAAATACACACAGACAGGAAAAAATGCGACGATAACGATATTAAAATCTCTTCCTGTCATATTCCAGGGCCGTCCACAGGGGGCGCTCTGGTCCAGGCGGTGGGTTTTCCCAGTCTCATGGTGTTCATCGGGGTGATCAACATCCTCTACGCTCCGCTCTGCTTCCTGTTACGTAGCCCTGCTGTCCGAGAAGAGAAAATGGTAAATAAAGATCAGAGGTGAAGCTGATCAGCGTGGAGGTCGGGTGTGGTGACCACACGGCTGCAGCCATCGACTGGATATCAAAGATGGATGTAGCCATTGTGATGTCACTAGTTAGTGACATCACAAGGCGGTGAAGTCCATTTTTGACCCGTGCTCTCTACGTTTTTTGCTTTTTTTTTAAACCAGACATGATGAGCGAGGGGTGGATCCGACCGACGCCCACAGGTGGCCACATGTCGGATTCTTTCCTTTGACTTTAATGAACCCACAGCGGCAGAAACAATAAGTGCCTCCTTAAACTGAGAGTCGTCTACACATTTACACACATGGCATATCTGCAGTAACGTCATCATCATCATCATCATCGTCCTTCTAAAATATGTAAACTGTAAAAAAAATTATTTACAGTTTGTCATAAAACCAAAACCCAACCCTGGCCAGGGACAAATGAAAATAAAATAGATCTCTAAAGTATATTTACAAAAATCCCCAGCAGGAGCCCCCACAGTTTTTAGCACATCACTAAAAGTCCATTAAAAAAAGTGACAAAAGTCCACTTAAGAATTGCAGGGGGGGCAGAGAGCGCGCCCACTCGTGGAGCGACCTGTCTTCCGTTCCACCCTCTAGAGGCTGGTTCCCTGTGCTGAGAGAGAGGGGCGGCGGTCACTTGCCCACGCCTTTGTACCCAGTGACTGCAGGTGTCAATCATTATCATCATGATTGGGGGGATGTTCGTGAAAGTACAAAAACTTTTCAAAATAAAAGTATGCAAATACAATAAATAAAAACGTGCAACTTATAAAACAATAAACTTCTATTTGTAAAACCACACCATAAAAAACACACAGTAAAGAATTCAAATCACTTCCACCTTGTGACATACGTATCGACAGGTCTGCTCTTAGGCACAGATGTCAGGTTTATATGGCGGACTTGTTTGTTAGAAAGCAGCCCCTCCCTCGGTGAATCCTGCTCTGAGTTGTGTACGAGGAATGTTTTTTCTCTTTAGTGGATCTTTGTTAAACTCTTCCTGTCCTGTGTCACTAAAGGCAGCTTCCCCACTTGCACCTGTTGCTATTGTTGCTGTTTGGTGGGAAACCTGAAACCCTCCATCTGTGTCGCGATCGGGATAAAATGATGTCACATTAAAGGTTAAACAGATTGTGGAAGGATTTGGCTCCTGCAGGGTGTCACATGTCTGCATCCCAGAAACTCTCAGCGTGGTTTGGGGTTTTTTGGGTAAATTAGTCTGGGTATTAAAATCAGTTCAGACACACAGTGAGGGCAGCAGCAGGTCCCGACACATCGGCAGGAAGTGTGTGTGTTTCTGTGATGTTGAAGCCAAAGCGTGTGTGTGAAGTCATTACACAGTGATTAGACTGATCACAGTTCAGAAGCAGCTGCCTTCAAAGCTGCAGAGGAAACATTTCTGCTAATAAGCAGCCAATTACACACAGATTACAGAGACATGCAGCCACTAATCCATGCTCCCGCTCTCTGGTACTCTTGTTTTGGGGACCTAAAGCTGTTTTTTTTCCACTCACTTTGACTTCCTGTTCAATGCATCCTCATCCTCATCCCATCATCACAGTGTTATTTTAGGACATGCCCCCTACATCTCACCGTTACGCACAAGGTGTGTGTTGGCCTCAAGGCACAGGCCGGGCAGTGCAGGCCACCGAGGCCGGAGTGGTGGCCTAAGTGACAGATTTATCAGCCAGGAGACCATTTAGTTTCATTTTCAGTGGCTTTATGCTTTCACACACTCTCTGGCTGCTAAAGCTACCCATTTGGGTTTAGGTATCCACAGAGGAAGAGATTAGCAGGGATGTAGCCACCTGAGAAATGTAAAAAAAAATCCAGCGATTTGTAGCACTGACAGGTGCAGCAGTTGGAGGGCGTGCCGATGGGCGTGAAGAATATCATTAAGTGATGTGACGGTCAGAACATTAGAGGGTTTCTTATCCAACTGGAGCCTGAAATGTCCACTAGTGAACAACCATCAGCTACAGCGGTGCAGGAGAAACTGATCTGAGCTGAAACCCAGATGTTTACGATCTGACGCCGCACAAAATGTTTTTGTTAGCATCAGGAAGCACACGCAAAGACATGAGATGTTCTATATTCACTTGTCACATGACCTAGAGAGCAGTTATAGTCATTCATGTTTGCATATAAACACACCTCTGTGTGTGTGTGTTGCAGGCAATCATCGCTCAGGAGTGTGTGATGCACAGGAAAAGCTACAACACACACAAGGAGAGTCGTGAGTTTCCTCTGAGCGACTACAGCGAAGAAGAAGAGACGGAGGAGTGACGCACGCAAACACCACAACGTCCACGCTGTAAAGTCGCCTCCAAACACTTTCATCTTCACACTTCCTGTCATCACGGTCGGAACAGAGCAGACCTTGAAGGCTCCTTAAAGGGACGGCGTTGCCGGTTGGTCGTCAGTTTGTTGTAAAGTCGGGGCTGTTTTCCTGCTTTGGGTAAAGGTTTACGTACACAGTTATTAATGTGAATCAGTTCCATTAAACGACACCGTTAGCTGTAAGCTCCACCCCCTTTAGTTATCATAAAGCACGCAGAAATGGGTTAGCATTTAGCTCAGAGTTGGTGGGTTTCTTGGTTCGAGACCTGAAACAAAGTTTTGTTCTCCAACATAAAATCTACACTTGTGAATCGTAAGAAGTTGCTAGCTAACAAGCTAACAAGTTTAGTACCTGATCGGTTGGTTTTATATGAATTAAATGTATTTTTATAAAGTAAATAAGATTTCCCTTCAGTGGACCTTGAAGTGGTCCATGAACATTACATTTTATGGTTAGTTTGAAGCCTTTTAAACGGTTAAGATGAATTATGTTAAAGGACCTGTTGTACTTTTCAGCATATGTAAAAATAATCCCTGTGAGCCAGAAACCCATTTTTTATGTTTATCTGCTACCATCACAGCAAAGCCAAACAGTACAGGCAGCACAGCTCACAAATACTGGGTGCTGCCCCTCAGTAGGCTTCCAGATGCTGGCCAGTCAGAAGAAAGTGGGCTTTTATGGAGGGGGGTGTTAAAGAGACGGTAAACAGAGGATGGACTGAGGGGCTGCATAAAGGCCCAGTAAAGGCTACATTCTTTAGATCTGTGAATGGTGCTGAGCTGCTCTGTGGAGTCCCAGAATAAAAATATAAAGCTAGAAATGATCAGAAGAGGTTTGGGTGTAAATGTGAATTTTCTTTGAGCATCACTGTATGTGCTCCTCTTGTATTTTCTTCAGTCTGGAATCAAAGTGTTGAGACGTGAAACTGTACCTGAGTCTGTATCTGACCTCTGACCTGTGTCACCATTAAAACCTGCCCTAACCTGGACAGCAGCTGCTCACCTGTGTGTGTGTTTACCTGGCCTTCACAGAGTCATGCTCACAGAAGCATCCAGCTGGAAATGAGCTGCTCTGTGTGTGTGTGTGTGTTTACATGCTTCTTATCAGCTCTTTAATTTCCTGACTTCTTGTTGCTTCTTCAAAGAAAAGGACGACAGGGCAGAAGCTCAGTCAGACGGAAAGGTAAACAGGAAGTGGATGGAGAGCTCAGAGACGCAGTTTTTCTTTCATAAAGAATCGGTTCACAAACATTGGTATTATTAGCATTAGTGCTGACTCGAGCTGCTGTTCACAAAGGATGGACGGTGAAATGACCTTTGTTGTTCAGGCAGGAGGACAGAAACGTCAGCTCGATACTGCAAACAGATCACTCAGTGGGAAGGGCCAGCTAAAAGTTTCAGAACATTTCTTAACCCCGAGCTAACCTTAAAGTCAACTCTGAACTGTCAGCTTTTCTTGACCTCACCAGGTCAGCCAGCAAACAGGGAAGGCATCACATGCTCTTTAAACCAATTTACTGGCAGCAAAAAGCAGTGATTTTCCTCTTTCTGAGCATCTATGGATGAATGGATGGATGGAAAACTGCAAGTGAGCCCAGAATTGTGATATTTCAAGATAAAATTGTTTCTACGTTCAAAATAAAGCCTGTTATTGTCTTTACAGGTTCACTGTAAAAATCATAACAACTAGAATGGCAGTGTTTTATTTCCCTTTTTTGAAGTGAAGTGTTTGCACCAAAATGTAATGTTTCCTCGTTGTGCCAGTGAGTCACCTCTTCATCAGATTCAGCCTGGCACTTTTTCTGCGACGGGCATTTAAAGAGAGAAAAGCAAGTCAAGAAAATGAAGAAAGGCTCTGTGAGAATAATCTGTTTGTGTGTGTGTGTGTGTGTGTGTGTGAGTGTTAATTACATCCTCTGACAGCAGATCACAGCAGCTTCAGACACACAAACTGCTTCAAAACATTTCCTCCTGCTTTGAAATATGAATAAACTCGTACCGCTAATCCGCCTGTGTGTGCGCTCATCAAAGGTGTTTAACCCTTTGTGTTTGGGCTCTGATGTGGTCGTGTCTGTGTAAACAGGCAGGAAACACTTCACTCTTTAACTCTGAGTCTCTGACCCTGATTTATGGTAAATAAGAGAGGAAAGAAAACGTTTTAAAATGCTCACACTGGCTTTTAATCCCCTGCTAATATCACCACAAACACCACAACGGTGTGTGTGATGTTACTCGGTCACACGGACCGATTCTCTGATCTGTCCGACACGTATGAACATGTTTTCTTCTTGTTTATGAACCCTGAGCTCACTTCAAGCCTCTGCAGTTATTATAAACTTTTAATGACACTTTAGCTCATTTAATTTGATGTTTCTGATGTTTCACAGAAAGAAATCTGATGTCTCATTAAGCACTTTTCCACTTCCAGGCCCGTGTACAGCACCAGCTTTCAATTCAATTCAATTCAATTTTATTTATATAGCGCCAAATCACAACAACAGTCGCCTCAACAGGTCAGGAACAGTTTCACTGCACGCCAGTGTACACTGCAGCCAATCAACGCACACTAAGTGAACAAACAGCCTTAACCTTAG
>VUQI01020697.1:6797-19210 GCA_015106735.1 Paratilapia polleni | reverse complement strand
TTCCTCACTTCCTTTCACTCTCCATGTGTTTATACACCATTTGCATTTAATCATTAGCTATTATTAACCCTGTCTCTCTCCCATAGGTGTGCCTTTTTTGTCCTGTCTCCCTCTGCTCTCTTCTGTTTCTCCTCACCCCCAACCGGTCGCGGCAGATGGCTGCCCCTCCCTGAGCCTGGTTCTGCCGGAGGTTTCTTCCTGTTAAAAGGGAGTTTTTCCTTCCCACTGTTGCCAAGTGCTTGCTCATAGGGGGTCGTCTATTGTAGGGTCTTTACCCTAAAATATAAAGCGCCTTGAGGCAACTGTTGTTGTGATTTGGCGCTATATAAATAAAATTGAATTGAATTGAATTGAACTGCATTGGTTCACAGGGCTGTAATCTGTCTTAGTTTCCACCTTACTGGTTTACTTCCCGTCACAGAGAGAGAGAGAGAGGATTATGCTGCCATCGAGGCTGCAGCCCGACTAGTGGTGGGTGGCCGCTTAACATCTTCGAACCAACAGTAAAGTGGTTATTAATAAAATACAAATAATTGATTTAACCAACTAGTATAGCATACTAGCATACATAGTGAGGTCAGCAGCGATTAGGACTAGTTGACTAGTTATACACAACCCTGGTGGAGGCTGGTAACTTTACTGAAACCACAACATTCAGAACATTTTTTGTATTTTATGTAGCCCACTTGTGGTGTAAGTCTAAAATTATATAATTATATTATTTTTTTTCCATCTATAATTTTTACTGTGTCCATCTGTATTTCCGATATTGTTTCGTAAGTGCCAAATCACTGGTTAAACCTGTTGTATTCTACAGAAATGAGGAGCTGTTTGACTATTCCTTTCACTTTATATATGTACAAATATATCAAACAGACCTACATGATCCTTAAATGCTAATTAATACTAAAGCAGATGGGAGAGTTTGTGCATTTATTGCCTGAATGACTTACATAGCCTGAATTTATCACAGACACCTTCACAGTTTTAATGGGGACTGAGCATGAGGGCAAAATGGCAGGTTCAGTAATGCACCATGAAACAATATACAATTTGGTTATGTAATTAATTCACCCACACAAAGCTCAACCACACATATCACAGCCACCTCAATGAGATGATTAAAGTTTAAAAATGTAGCAATTCACTGCTTCAGGTAGCCAAAAGTTCAAGTCCAATTAAGTCATGGCAGCATGGAACAATGCAGACATAGTGACTATAATGAGGACGACATGCCGTGTTGACGCTCTGGGCTTGTGTGTGGCCTTTTTGTAGAAGTGATATTTAAATGATATTTCTGTATACACACACACAAAATCACATCTCTCTATTTTTTTCTCTCTACTGTTTGGCTGCAGGTGGTGCACGCTGTGCTTGATGTGGAACGTCCTCTGGTTCAGGGCCAGCTCAGGGCCATCGACGCTCAGCTCAGAAAGGCAGAGGAGAGTCTGAACTGGAACAGCCAAGGTCTGCACACTTACTGATTAGTAGCAAATACAGCTCCTGAGAAATGACACATGTAAACTGTTAGTTCTACCTTTTTCCTCACTTACTGTAGTGCTATTTTGCCACCTAGAAAGTTCTGGTCTTACCTGTCCTAGTAAAATTTACTGTGCTCTACTTACCACAGCACAGTGAAGATGACATCACTTTTCTTAAGAAAGAAATGATGCAAAACAAATACTGAATACATAGTCCTCAAAACATAGTATGTTTTCTTTAAGTGTTCTGTGAGCATTCTTCATTGAAGGAGTTTAGTGTTGATAGCACCCCTGCAATGCTAGATGGATATTTTGTTTATGATTGAACTGTGTGTCTTTCCATTCTTTTACTGACACTGTGCAATAATGGTAAGGTTTCCTTCTTTCACTGTTATGTGGGAGAATTCTGCCACTGCTTTATTTATGTGCTTTAATTCAATGCAGCAGACAAATGTGCAGAAAATTTGCAAGGTGGTGATGTTTTTATTCATGTTTTAAAGAAAAGTAGCAGATTGCCAAGTATTTACCCAATCTCCTTAAAGTTGGCCTCACTCTCTAAAACATTCCTCTGACATTAGAAACTTGTCCGAAAGCCAGAGCTGACCAATCACAGCTCTGTGTATCTCAGTATTGCTGATGAAATTTGTGGAAAATTACACACAAAGCTAGTAAAATATTTCCATCTGATGACTTGTTCATAAAAGAACACAGCCTGGGGTTTGAGTAAAGAAAAGACAGCATGTAAATTTCTGATGGAGAAACTGTGTTTTCAAGTACAAAAATATACATCAGTATTAAAAGAAAGGTTTTATTTCTCTTCGTGTCAGCATAATGTATATTTAATGAGCAGTTGAAACAATACCAGTCAGTGAGGAAGAAGATGAGTTTAACAGTCTCAAAGCTTCCTAAGGGGAAGCTAAAAAAAAAAACTACACAGCATGTTATGGGGTTAACCAGAAGGCGGGGGCCTGGCCTAGCTCTCTCCAAAGTGAAGATTTCAACCTGCCAACATGTACACACTTCAGTTCATAAACATTTGTGTTTATGCTGGTGTTACTCATGTTTTCTTTATTCTTTTGATAAAGTTAAAGTCCTGTAGATAAATTATTAAAGTATGTGTTTGAAAATGTTCGAATTTGGAAGAGTAAATGAAAATGGCTTTTTAGATGTGATTTTTAAAAGTCTTACATGGCCTTTCTATTTTTGAGGCTGATGAATAGTTTGCACCTTGTTGTGAACCATCTGTATTTTGTCTTGTAAAGAAGACTGGATATTGTAAAGGTGTTTTACTTCACCATAGACAGGATCCTGTGATCAGCCACCACTCTTGTCTTTCTGGACACTCGGGCATTTTTACGTTTCTGAGCTCTTGATTTGCCCACAGCTTACATTGATGAACTTGATGAATTTGTTTTGTTTTTGTATAAGAGTTTTGCATAAGAGTGCCCCACCCCGAACACAGACACACACACACACACAGACACACACCACACATAGACCCATCCGTGAAACAGCTTATTTTTTCCAGTTCCAATTCCAATTGAGCCCCTTAAAACAGTGCAACAGTGTATAACAACTTCCTGTAGTTAATAAGCGATTGTTTTTGTTTAACCCCTTGAATCAAAGCTGAAAGTCTTAACTTTAAGCCAATATTAGTCAAACAACTGCAAACTGAATATGTTACACAGCTAAAGCAACAACAGTTTTTAGTATCTAAATATGACCCTGACTATATGCTTGCTGTATTAGAGTAGACTGTATGATCACATACAGCAGTACAAAGTGGTCAGGCAGTTATCATTTGTATGAATATTCACAGATTATTGGAGACACATTCCTCTCCCTTATCTACCCCTCTTGTCATTTCTAGGGCAAAGCAGGGTGCTCTGACATGTAACATGAACAGAGAGGCTTTGCCTTTTAAAAAGCACATAAAATAAGAATAGGAGAGGTATTTAATCATTGATAGCCTTTGACTGACATAGAGCTGGCAGGCATGTTGTTAGTTTCTTCGACTTTAGGATTCCCTGGGGAACACAGCAGAAATGAGAAGAGTGTTGACGGTACAAGCCAATGCACTTGGCTGTTTGTGGGGACAAACTCACAGTCCCTCTGCAGAACATACAATTGCTGCACACTTATCCACCTTATGTTAATTTCTGTGCATGTGTGTTTGCATTCTAGCTTCTTGTCTGCTATTGATTCTTGTGGCAAAAGGGCATAGGCATAGCCATTTTTTGTCTATTTATTGACCTTGGCAGGATTATTTAATGAAAAATGTGTATGTATTTTGTGTTTGGGCTGTAGTCTTAAAGATGGACATAGCCCATTGGTTTTAGACTTCGCATTTTGAAGCTTCAGTGTTATGGTTTGGAGCTAAAAGTTACCTTATATGGTTGAATGCTATCAAGGTTGGTTAGCAAACTGCTGCTTAAAGGACAGGTGCAACACCCACACACACATATCAGCTAATTAGTGCTAAGTAACAGACTAATTAATTACTAGAATTTCATTCACCAAAACTGAAGGACAAACCTCTCGGATGGTCTGTACCACACAGCAAGCCATAATATTAGTCAGATAACTTATTAAGAATGCTCCAAAAGGCACCAGCAGCACACACACACACACACACACACACACAGCGAAGAGGTCTAGTTTAGTGACTCAAAGTAGTGGATGAGGATTAGTAAATACTGATTGGCTCCAGCAGCTTGTATCAGGACACCTGTTAATCAACACAGCCATGCTCCTAACCATAAACATGCCTTTTAATGCTTGAAGTTGGGCATTTTAACATGGGAGCCTATGGAGATTGACTCCCTTTTGGAGCCAGTCTTAAGTGGCACCTAGAGGAACTGCAGTTTTTACCTTGATTTTTCAGCTCTGGAGGTTACCTCTTTGTTTGGGCTGATAACATCATGTTAAACATGTACTAGCATTGCATGTATGTGTTCCATCTATAGGGTTGGCATTTAATGGCATTTTACAGAAAATAAATCCTGTTTTATTAAAACTAGTGCACCTTCTTAAAAGTGCATATGTACAAGCAAGCTCCTCTAAAGTAAAGTTCCCAAGTGATTGTCTCTCCCTGACTGAGAATTTTGATGAATAACAGGTTAAAAGCCAGTAAGTTCTCAGGGAACATAGCAGTCTTTTTGACAACCAGGATCCTATGAATGCAACTCCCTGTTCATTCTTATGAAAGTTTTATGAGCTTCTTTTGGCTTTTGCATTTTGGGGGCACAAAGCATGCACATGAGACTTCCTCTGGCCGTGTGACTGGCTTCCTTTTAGCTACTTGCATATATGAATTGAATAAGATAAATTAATCATACAGATTTGTCAGACTTCCTTAATTATGGCAGACCTAATAGGTCAAACTCTGATAAGAAAGAGAGTCATTTAAATACTTTGGTGACATGGAGTGCATTCATTATTTTACAGCAGCACCTTTTCTAACCATATTCTTTGAGACAGCGTACAGTTAAAGGATATAGTGATGAATGATCATATATTGTATGTCCTGAAAAGCAAGCAAGACTACTTTTGTTAAAAAGGAATCTGTTTTTGCATTTATTTACAAATAAAAATGCACATTTTTTTTTTATACCATGTAGAGATTGTGGGTCTATTGTGGCAAGAAAGTTTGAATGGGATTTAAAAAACTCTCCACAAAAAGAATACTACAAAACACTGAGATAGGTTAGTTTTTATTTGCAATGCAGAAGTCAGCTTAAAAATGGGCTTCTAATTTCATCCAGGTAATACCTATTTCATCAGTGAAACTAGTAAAATTAACTGAAAAAAGAAAATAATAACCAGCGCAAAATTAAAATGCACATGCAGTAGTTTCCAAAAGCCTTAGGCACTGAAATTAAAGAGAGTACTTTCCAACCTTATGCAGTGAAGTGAGTTATTTTTATTTTTATCATTTAACTTAATACACAGTGAAGAGAAAAACATTTAAAAAATAAAAAATTTAAAAGCTAAATTGCAATTGTTGTGGGCACACTTTGCACCAGTTCTTTAATTTTTTAAAGCACTTGGCAGGTGGGTTGTTCTGTATATTTCAGAGAACCTAGGCTGTCTCACTGTCTTATCTCTCTTCATGTTGATGTTCAGATCAGGGCTCTGTGGGAGCCATACCAACTGTTGCAGGACTCCTTGTTCTTCTTGTGTCTTGAAGTTACTTATTTATGATTCTGGCTGCATGCTAGGGCTTGTTGTTATCATGCTGCAGAATATGTTTGGGGCTGATCGGTGGAAGAAAAACGTATAGAAGAACCTAAAGTCACAAAGGTATGCTCTGGTCTGTCATGAGCTGAGTACCGGCAGCTGAGCTGGGGAACTGCACAGGACTGTGTTTGGAAATATTCAAAGTCAGATGATACAAATGGGTCCCAGTATGGATTAAGCTGTGTGCAGTATTTGCTAGGTCACGTTGTAGTGAAAGCAGGTAATACATGAACCAATCCATGGTGGCCCACAAATCCCTCTGTATCCTTGCACATTTTTCCAGGCTCAGAGTAGAAGTAGGAATAGTTGTGGCAGTAAGCCTGATTGCTTCATACAGTAAAGGCAATGAGAAAGCTACCCTATATGACAGAAGTCTGATTAAACAACATGTATTCTTCACCTGTGTAAATAAATCCCAAATTAACAAAGTAGTTTAATAAAATAATTTTATTACAACATTAGAAAGGAGACTTTTCTTTGGGGCTAGCTAAAACCTCTTTGGAGGGGTAACTCATACTATTGAGATTCATTAAATTATTTTGTAGCCATTTGACCTTTTATCCTCTTTCAGGTGTTTGGGAGTATATCCAGGAGGTGCGAGACTTTGTGTGTGACCTGGAGAGTCGGCTCCAGAGGGCCAAGGACAACGTGGAGGAGATCCTGAGCTGCATGAGGTCCTGGGCCACCCCCGTGTTTGACAGGAAGGAGGGCAAAAAAGATGGTCTGCTCAGTTTGGAGGACAGGGCCGAGAGGCTCGACAGATTTTACAGTCTGATTCGGTCCTCTGGGGAAAAGATCCACTTCCTACTTAAGGTGCTTTGCTCATTGTTATGTGAAATGTCAGAATGGCTTTAAGTTTCACTCACATTTCATCATTCTAAGCGGTTATTATGAAGTCAGCAATTTAGGATTACTTTGAATTCCATTTTTGCAGTAATTTTTAAATGTGATAAAGATGGTGATTCAGTACGAGTGTCACACTTTGTTATGTCTTAGAGCAATCAGGCGCTGTTCAGAGCTGAGCCGTCCTCTGAGGAGTGGAAGGCCTATGTGGAGTACATTGACGACATGATCATAGACGGCTTCTTCAGCAGCACTGAGTGCTCTCTCAAGTTTTTCCTTGATAACACTGGTATGATTTTCAAGAACAATACTCTAAACAAGAAGAAAACCTAAAAGAAATGCTCATATTTACTATTTGTTGTGTCTCAGTAATTTTGGTGGTGTTACTACTTGCTGTCTCGAAGCCAGAATGTTGCTGCCAATCCTAAAATTAATATGAGAAAATTCAGTGCTTCTCACTACTCTGATCCAACAGCACCCTCCAGCCAGCACTGAATTGGACAGCTTCTTAGCAACATGTCCTCAGGGTTTTTGATGTCAATTGGGTATCCGCCTCTATTGGCTGTGGACATGAAATAGTTCTGGACTTGTTTGCTGGCATGAGTTTTGTCAGCCAGTTTAGATGGACTGGGATGTGGTTCAATATGAGATGGATTGCTGCCAGAATGCTAGTGTGTCCAATCCTTCTACTCCTTGTTCCGCTTCATCATCTTCTCCTTTCCTTGTGTGGGTTCAAAAACTCTTTCATGATTTGGACGATTCTTAAATAAGTGATGTGACCCAGGGGCAGCTCCGATAACAGCAGGTCCAGTCTCTAAAAGCTCAGGAATTAAGCTGTTCTTTCCTTAATACAGTATCTTGTTTAATGTAAGAATTGCAAATGTCCTTTAAAATGAAAGGAGAAGCAGAGTGATTTTAAAGCAGCACTATTCCAAATTTTTATATCAGCAGTTGATCAAATGACTTTGTGCAATGTGAAGGGAGCACTTGTAGTGACAGATTCACAGAGAAATATAGCAGCAAGCAGCAGTGAGGGGGGCACGCAGTTCAGCAGGCTCAGTCCCCATAGCAACTTGATTAGATCCTGTTTAAGTATTGTTCTGGATTTCTTAAAACTTATAACCTGAAAAATACCACACAACACTTACTAAATATAAATGTTTTAAACATTTCAAACTTCATTGAAATACACAAATCCAACCTTGAAACTAACTGAGCTCTGGGTAGTAACTGAAAGAATGAGATTGCTAATACAAGCAGTGGAAATGAGCTTCCTCTGAAGGGTGGCTGGGCTCTCCTTTAAAGATAGGGTGAGGGACTCAGAGTAGAGCTAGTAGAGCTGCTACTGCTCTACATCAAAAGGAGTCAGTTGAGGTGGTTCAGGCGTCTGACTATGATGCCTCCTGGGTGCCTCCTAGGTGAGGAGTTCTGGGCATGTCCCACTGGGAGGAAGCCCCAGGGCACACCTGGGACATGTTGGAGAGATATCTCTGGGCTGACTTGGGAACACCTTGGTGTCCGCTCAGATGAGCTGGAAGAGGTGGCTGGGGAGAGGGAGGCCTGGGCTTTTATGCTTAGACTGCTGCCCCTGTGACCTGGGGCAGAAAATGGATGGATGGATGCATAGAATCAGGCCTATAGTTAAAAGATTAACACATCTCAATCTTCAACCCAATGGTGATGTTAGAGTAATCAAGGCACAGACATGAAATGTGTTAAAATGAATCAGGTGACTGCCTTTGGTTAGCAACACTTTGAATGTAGAAACATTTTGAATGATTATGCAGCTTTACTGCTTAGAGCCCAATAGACCTTGGGACCAGGTTCACATTGGCAAACATCATCTCTAAAGAGAACGGGGTGGACCTGCCAGTTCTAGTGGTCTCTGGCAAATGCCTGTCAAGCTGCACGGTGCCTGACAGTGAGCACAGGTCCCACATCAGGACATTGAGCCCTCATGCCACCCTCATGATGCCTGTTTCTGACACTTTGGTCAGAAACATGCACATAAGTAGCCACTGGAAGTCATTTTGTAGGGCTCTGGCAGTGCTCATCCTCACACAAAGAAGATGGCCCTCCTGCTGCATTGATGCTCTTTTACAGCCCCTTCCAGCTCTCCTCGTATAATGGCCTGTCTTCTGGTATCTTCTCCATACTCTTGAGACTGTGCTGGGAGACATAGCAAGGCTTCTTGTGACAGCACATATGGATGTGATGAAGTGAAGAGTGTTCCCTTAACTTTTTTGAGCAGGGTATTTAGCGCCCATTCTAGATGCTAACTTTACATGGTTCTAATGCTGCAGCATTACAGGCTCTTCTTCACTGCTGCAGAAATCCTTTTCCCTTTCTGCCCTTAAGCCCTGAACATGCACTCACACATAGACTCACTCCTCGGTCTCCTCGGTCAGTAAATTACATTTGATTATTATAATTTTATTGCAGGAAGAAGATTGTAAAATTCTCCCATTTTAATACAAGAAACTTATTTTAAACTTAAACTTGCAGTAAAAGGCAATAATGACTATCAACAAAACCAGTTAGATTAACTGTCATTTAGGTTTCTTTTCTCAGTTGGCAAAGGACAGGAGTCACATTTAACCTTTGCTGTAAGTCTTACCATTACTTTGTAGGTATGTGCCACAGTGCAGTCTCTTTTATAATTTAATAATAAACCTAAAACTTGCAAAGTACATTTTAACAAACATACAAAGTGCTTCAGAAGAAACAGAAGATAAAAAGCAAACAATAAAAGCACCGGCAATTCAAAGTGAAAAACCTTCAACTGGATTAAAAAATTAGAGTGTATTGAAATATAAAAGTGTTCATATAAAGGAATGTTTTATAAATGAATTTAAAACATGTAGCCAACTCTAATTTAAAAGGGTAGAGCCTTTTATTATCTCAGAGCTCAAACAGCAAAAAACGTGGTCAGTCCTTGTTACCAGCCTGGAAAAACCAGCAGAGCCCAGTCTGAGAGGAGGCACAGGCACGTACAGAGTCATCAAGTATGTGATATGTTTTGGAAAAAAGCCAAACAGTGTAATTGTAAAATTTATCTGTAAAAACCTTACAGGGGCCAATGTGAATAGGCTAACATGCATCTTTTATATTAACATCTCAAGTGGCAGTGTTCTGCGCCAGGTGGAGCTGGAAAATGGTGCTCGGAAGAGTAAAGAGCCTGGGAAAAAATAAGAGCATCTGCACAGTTAATCAAATCATAATATATCTGTTGTATTTTCTCTCACCCCAGACCAGAGAGCTGTCATTGCCCCCCTGTTTGAGGCTCAGCTGGATCTGAGGGTTCCTGACATGGTGTTCACTCCCTCTCTGGAGTTTGGGGCTGGAGAGAGTTTGTTTGAGCTGGTGGAAAGCCTCATCAATGATGTGTTCAGAATCTCTTCACTGGTGCCACGTCTCGCCCAGCACAGCCCCTTTCCCCACTACCAGGTACAGCTGGTTTCGTGCAGTAACTGGTCATATTAAGTTTCAGTCTCTTGAATGCAGGTCCCGTTTAACATGGCACATGGACCTTTTTCACTCAGGCTGACATGGAGGACATGGCCGACCTGGCAGACATGCGTAATCTCCTCATGGAGCGGGTACAGGCCGCCATGGCAGCATGCTGCGAGTTTCGCAACTCTCTGGAGTGTTACAGCTACCTGTATGTGGATGATAGGAAGGAGTTCATGCGTCAATTCCTTTTGTACGGCCAGATTCTCACCAGACAGGAGACGGAGATTTACGCTGATGATGGAGTCCCAGAGAGTGCACCAACTTTGGACAACTTTAGAGAGCAGGTGGACAGGTAGGCATTGGTCAAGAGGAATGTGAGTGTATTTTAAATTTCTGTCTGAAGACATTTTTAAGTCACATCTTGAAGTGATTAATTTAAAATTTGGAATAAGTTTTTTTTTTTTTTAGTTAAGGCTGGAAGTAACAGTTAGGGTGCACATTCCTGTTTTTGCTGAACTGCTGTGTGTTTTTCCTAGTTACGAGAAGATCTATGAGGAGGTGCAGGCTCTGGAGCCGGTGCATGTGTTCCACAGGTGGATGAGGGTTGATGGCCGTAGCATGAAGAGTGCCTTGCTCAACATCATCAAAAAGTGGAGCTTCATGTTCAAACAGCACCTCATTGACCTTGTTACCAACAGGTATGGCACACAGTCCCTGACTATATATGTATATATATATATATATATATATATATATATATATATAGATATATATATATATATATATATATATATATATATATATAGATAGATATATATATGGCATTTATATAATTCTCTAAATGTTTCTCATGGGGTTATGAGAGTGTGTTGCATGGTGAGCCTATTTGTACAGCCTCTTGAGAGCCAAAACCTCTTGTTTCTAAAAGGCTAGGTGGTGGTGCAGTGGTGCAGTGTTTAGCAATGTTGCCACACACTAAGAAGGTCCCGGGTTTGAATCTGGTGTCTGAAGAGTTAACAGAATTTGAGGAAGAACAGATATCTTTTCAACCAAATTGAGAGTAAAATTCTTCCTCATACAAATCAAAAATGTGTTAATAAAACACACCAATGTGCAAGTACTCCATTACTGTCCAGAGTTTGCTGCAACAATGTTGCTTGATCTAGTATGACTGCTAACTTACGGCTCATGATTAAGATGGATATTGCTGACATCATGAGTCAGCAATACTTTACAACTCTTCTTCCACAATTAAACCAGCATTTCAGTACATCATATCTTTTACTGTGAAGTGATCTAAGTGAAATAGATAGCAGTCGGCTTGCTTGGAGAGCTGTTGTGTGACATAACTATGTAAATTTGTCCCCTAAACTTGCAAATATTACTAAGTCGCTAGACTTCCGGCACAGCACAAAGATTCAGATGAGAGGGACTGTTGTAATATGTTTTAGCATATCAAATATCACCAGAAAGGTTTTTCACCCTGGCAGCTTTGACCTGCTGTGCACTGAATTAAAATAGCGCTATCAATCTGCTATAACACTAATTATGAGGCACAAAGTGCATCTCTTTACACTCTGTACCAGTGAGAGGGCACCAAAACACAGTAAACACATGTGCTAATATACTTTAATCTGTAATAATAAACATAAGTGGACAGATATCAGCTGAACAGGTAAAACAATATTAAGTTATGAGATTTGCCAGGTTTGGTATTCATTTTTTCAGCTGCTTTTATATGTGTAAAACAGCTTCTGGCAGCATTAGGCTAATAAGATGTGTATGTTTGCTTAATGGTTGTAGCTTTAGTATTTCAGGAAATAAAAATACCCCACACTGGCGGTCTGCATATTAACCAAATATTTTATACCTGTTGCACCTGTAGTCACATCAGAGGGTTATAAATGCAGAATGAAAGAGATCAGAGTATTTATTTGATTGAGCTAAGTTGTTTTCATGTTTTGGCTGCTGTAACCCAGAAATTTGCCAACTTTTGGGATATATAAAGTATTTCTTCTCTTAGTTTATCTTATTAGATCAAGGCAGCAAAAATAAAAAAATGATGTGTTCATTTAATTTGAGTCCTTCAGTATATTAAAATTGAAAACACTTTAGAGGTACATTTGTAGAACCCAGCATGGCGGTAGTGGTGGGTGGACTGAAATTTATCAGCCATTTTATGGATTTTACACTGCTATCATCATATGCATAGCCTCTGAAGCCAACGTGCAAGTGCCTCAAACCTGCATTCTTTTTAATGGCCACCAGGGGACAAAACCTTTGGTTGCAAAAAGACTTCAGGAGTTATAGAATTCTATGGAAAAATGGCCCCTTACCCTGATGAGTTTATGGGCTCAATCACTTGTTTCAGGTCGTATTGAACAAAGTCCTTTTTTT
>VUQI01020696.1:3722-14527 GCA_015106735.1 Paratilapia polleni | reverse complement strand
GTGTGTGAGAATGCTGCTGCCAACTGGCATGAAGGAACACGCATGCATGTATCCATGCCTGCACGCACACACAGGCAGTTTGGCTTCCAAGTATTACTTACGGGGCACTGAAACACCAGCAGGCATTTTGGGTACCCCAGTCCAGACTGCAGCACATGTCTTAACTTGTGACAACCAAGCACACACCGACATACACAAATACACAAACATACACACACAAATGCCAACAGACCAACAAAAAAACCAAAAAAACCAAAAAAACAACCAGAAACCACCGACTCCTGCACATCAAAGGAGCTTGGAGTGGCAGGGTGAAGCTGCAGACTGCAGAGACAGGCTTCATCTCATCATGATAAATCACAACCCAACAACTAAAACAAACCCTCTATCCTTCTTAAGTGAGATCCAAGATGGACACCCCAAACAAAACAGATGGCTCCCAGACACCCCTACTCTGCACTGCTTTCTTCCTGCAGGAGGTTTTCACTAATCTGAGAGGATTAGCAAAGGTTTGGGTTGTCTGGATCTATGTCACTTTCAAATTTGAAATGTGACATTCATAATTAGTTGTGTTTCTTACTCATGTTCACGACCAATTCACATTTATATCATTTAGCAGACTGGGCTTCCTAAAATGGGAAAGGTGAAAGGCTAATAATGGTTTGCCACACTCTGAGTCCAGCATGTGTCGTTGAGCTGGCGGTTTGCCGTGTGTAGATCCTCCTGTCAGAGAGGAGGATGAGGAGGATTTAAGAGAGAGGGTGGGGGCTTGCAGTCAAATCCCCTATCATCTTACAGGCATCATTACGCCTGCTAAAGCCTCATCCCTGGAGCTCTCCACTACCAGCGACCAGGACAGACCGCCAATTACAGTCTTAACCTCTCTCTTGCCCTTTCTGGCTCTATCTCGCTGACACCTATAGCTGCAGGGAGGCGGGGGCTGATAAAGATGCCGTCTCATGGGAGACTCTGAAAGCTCCCACCACTACACATATGAGCTAGAGTAACACACAGCATTTCTGCTATGTAGACAGAGCCATCTGTGAGCCACAGTCACAGATTTACTGTAGCTACAATGCATCATGAAATTTGCATGCCGAATGTGCATGTGCCAGGAAAACAAAAATAGTAGTTACTGTATGCAATGTAACGCACATGTGCTCACAAAATTTTTTTTGGATCTACAAGCGGTCTGGCATGGGTAGCCTGTTTTGAAGAGGAGACTGTGCAAGGTGATTCACTGTTTCCACTATTTTGAACTTGACTGCTGGAATCTTGAAATGTTTGAACCCGTCTGGGACTGTGACTTGAGCCCCAAAATTAACCCTAATAAAGTCATATTAAGACCGTTCAGACCAGATTAATTATTAAACATGATGTAAGCTAGTTAACAAGAGCCACAATGGCTGTTCAGAAATTTGCTTGTTCAAAAATGCTTTCTGGAATAGGTAATAATTGACTTTGAGTCACAATCAGAATGGTTCTGCCCAAAGGTATTTGGGACAGTTATTACGTTATATTGAGTGTATAAGAAACAGCAGCAGTTAATCTCATATAAAGTAAATGGACTGGTACTTATATAGCGCTTTTCTACTCGAGTACTCAAAGAGCTTTATACACATTCATACAGCGCTAACATTCAACTTGGGGTTCAGTGTCTTGCTAAAGGATACTTCGACATGCTAGGGGAGCCAGGGATCGAACCACTAACCTTCCAATTAGTAGGTGACTCGCTCTACCTTCTGAGTCACAGTCGCCCCCATGAGTGTTCAAACAAACTGAATAACGGGTTGGATAAGAAAGGACTATAATGTAAAGAAAGGGATCACAGCCTGCACTTGTAAGACCTGATTTGTAGTCAGCTTGATGCTTCCACTATACAGCTATAATATAAATAAAAAGGCTCATGGGAAGATAATTTGCAGATGGAGTGGTCTGCTGTGACTCAGTAGCTGTAAATGAATTGTTGATCACATAAACAAGCCTCTGGCACTTGAGACAGTGAAGCTGATATGATGGGTTAGAGGATAATGGAAGGTGTGAATGTAACAATGTGTGAGCCTGGAAGGTTCCTCTTGTAACCACATTCAGCTTAACAGTAGCACCTGTAGGAGTGGTGAGCCACAGTAAACAAGGACGATCACTGGCTTAGAATAAATGAAAAATGTTTGTGTGATTATCCAGTTCAGGCATGTGCATCTGTGTTTACTGCTAATGTTCACAGTGAACACAGAGTATGGGTGTAGCACATATTATAGTGGAAACATATTTCTCATTTAGGAAGAGCTGACACAAATATCCAAAAATAAATCCACCACTTTTCCCTAACAACTTCACTTCATGCACTGGTTGCCTTTTGCCTGAAGCATGATCTGGTGAGATGTGTGGGGCTGAGCAGTCAGAGCTGGAGGTGATTAGGAATGTTTGAGGGATTGACATCAGAGGAGGTCAGCAGTGAGTTAAGTCGTGTGCTGTCCAACCTTTGATGAAAAACCAGGATTTCGCCACCGTCCTCACGCAAATGAGATTGAAGCAAATGAGTGAGAAAAAAAAAATTCTTCTTGTCTTGTGTGTTCTGAATGACAATAAGCAGTGCTGAATCTATGACTACTTGTAATCTACACTGCTCAGCCTCAATATTAAAACTACTGACGGGATGTGCATGTTACTCTGATTTAACTTCTGAGCTGTCTCATGATATTATTCAGGTGGTTTTCATGTTGCAGCTACTTGGTGTATACATAAAGCTTGCTTACAACTTTAAAATAATAATGTTCTGGAGGAAGTTCTGGATGATCTTTTTTAGAATATTTACAATTAAATCAGCTCAAAATATAATTTTAAAATTTGAAATTTGTGAGAATTGTCTGCAAATATTAAAACTTTCATCTTCACAAATTATTCCAGAACACAGACTGTAACAAGATATGTGCCTTTTTAAATGTCTTGGTTGCGTAGATGTACTTTGTAACCCTCTCAAACAGTCACATGTTCTATACCAGTGCCAGCGCTTATAACAACAGTTGAAGCCTGTGACACAGATTAAGTGTCCCAATCTGAGAATAACTAACTGATGCTTAAGTCTAATGAATAATTTTATGTTGCACTTTTATTTTTTCAGAGGCTGTTTGGGATTTTTGTACTAATGCACTAAAAAAAAAAACATTCAAGTCCTAATTTGGACATCAATTACAACAGTAAAGGTTTTGAAGCACCTGGGTCAATGCTAAATTTCTAAATAGTTTAATCCAGAAGTATCAGAACTGATGGCATTAGTCATAGATAAACATAAGTAAAGCTTACTGAATCCCCTATAGCCATGCTGTTTTCTCAGATAATCTTGTTGCTTGCCCACTAACTGACCCCTCGCATTACACAAAATCAGAGCTCAGACAGCCAGAGGCTACATGCCCTCCTTTCCTTCCTGTATGCATGGTGGGATTAGGCCAGGCTGTCAGCTGTTTCAGACACCATGACTAGCTGCTGCCACTCGCCTAACCAGGCCGTCGTCTGATAGGCCCAGCTTTTTAGACAAACCACTGAACACACCAGGCCCTCACAGGCAGACAGTAGCTCACTGTGTGCTGCGTAAAAAGGCGGCTATATCTATTGATGGCCATGTTTGTTGTAGTTGGGCATTAAGTGGGCCTGAGTACGGTCACACTAATGGATCTGCAGACATGGTGGGTCAATACAAGCATCATGCTGAGCCAATCATCTAACGTGGAGAAACAAGCTCTTACACAAGCTGTGGTCCTCAAGTGTCATTATGTGGAGAGACAGAGAAAAACAAGGGGGTGGGGTGGGGTTTAATGAATGAAGTGTGCTGTGTAAAATGCAACTGTCTAGATGGACACTATAAATATATAGCCATACAGGCTGCAGAAAATGTTTTCCAGGAACTTTAAAGGCTAATTATCATGTTAGGTATATGCAGAATCCTCGCTGCTGCTCTGATGCATAATTTCCCTTTTAAAAAGGACCCTTTACTAGACCCTCCCTCCATTGGAAAAAAAAAATCTCCACAACCTCATGTAATGTTGCCAAACCCAAGCTCAAATCCAATGTAATCCAAGCCTGAGCCACAGAGGACTTCACAGATATTGATTCTCCAAACAATATCAGGAGTTCCATCAGCAGCACAAAACAACTGCTGGTTCAGGGTGAAGACCCCTGTTTCAAGTGGCTACTCCAGCAACAACAGCCCTTCCACTTCCAATGCATTTAGAGGTTTATCTGAATTTTATGCATTACTTAGAAACCACGAAAAGGCCAGAGGTGCTGAACTGGCCTGAAGAAACATATATATAAGCGGAAGCATGTCAGACGAGACGTTAGCAGTTGCAAGGTGAGAAAAGAGAAGTGTTTTGGTGAGAGACATTAGGTCATGTCTTCCTAGAACTAAGTGGTGCGTCTTGGGTACAAAGGAGACAGCAGCCATGTTCCCATAATGCTGCAACAGGAAACTGTGGCTATTACAAGTCATTACCCAGCAGACTGAAGTTCCAGCCAACACTTATCTTGAGATTTATCCTACAGGGACACAGTGCAGAGAGCACAGTGAGTTCCAACTGCAGCTGTATCCATAAAAGTATTTCAGTTGTAAAAAAAAAAAAAAAAAAGTCTAGCCAACGGCCCACAATTGTCACATGCTTTTTTTCTTGAGGTGAGAGACTCACCATTGAGACTCTTTGACACAGTCCACTAAGGTAAGAGAAATGGCTGCCACTGCACATGTACTGAATGTACCAGAGTCACATCTCAATGTCTGCAGGGCTCTATGACTGCTGGCCTACTCAGGGAGTGCAAGCATAATGGTCTGGGTTGTTAGTGAGCACTCCAGTTGCGTTGTGAAGGCAATGTTCTTGACAGCTTTCAGACACTCGTCACTAATGATGTTCTGCATGGCCTGTGGCCAACTGGGAGTTTTTTCCCTTCTCCTTCCAATCAGTTGGTTGAACTATTTTACTATTTTATTGCATTAAGGTAAAAAAAAAAAAAAAAATGTAATGTGATGAAGAAAAACTACACGTTCTGTATTAAAACTTTACTTAACTGTCCATCTACATTTAAATCAAAGTTGAATTACATTCATGTAATCTACATAAGAAATTTGACTAATTGTGTTAAATGTCTTTAGTGGCTACATAACATCTTAAAATATGAATAATTCATTTAATGGACTATATTTCCAGAAGCAACTGGCAAGGGCAGCAACGTTTAAAGTTCTAGTCTACTAGTCTCTACAAGGGATCTTTGAAATTAGTTGTGAGCAGATTATGTTTGAATTTTCTGTTGAAGTTTGGGATTGAATTCACGGTTCTCGAGGTGTTGATTTCTGTTCATGCTAAAGCTAGGTTTAGATTTCTGTGTTGAACCTACACAGAAGGTAAAACATCTGAAACTGGGCAGACCGTGTTGAGGTCGGAGCTAATAAATGTTTCAGTGAAACTGCTGTAATGCAGAAAAGAAAAAAGAGCGGAACTGATTGACTGGGACTGAC
Source organism: Paratilapia polleni (assembly GCA_015106735.1). Lineage (NCBI taxonomy): Eukaryota > Metazoa > Chordata > Actinopteri > Cichliformes > Cichlidae > Paratilapia > Paratilapia polleni. Next base: position 9,024 of record VUQI01020696.1, on the reverse strand, counting down.
AGAGATAGCAACAAAAAGGAGCGCACTGCATATTCTAAATTTGATTTTTGTTTAGAGCAATAAGCATCTAATATATTATCTTTGTACCATTAAAAACAGTATAAAAAAACATACATACTGATAGAAAGCAGACCAGTCAAACCCAGGCTTGTGCAAGCTTTTTCCAAGAGTTCCGGTTACTCCTTAGGTTAACCCTGCCTTCCTTGCAAGCTCACACATTCCAAGTTAAATAACGGTTTTAAAAAACCCAAGTAGTTACATTTCTAGGGAGGTAAATGCCAAGCTATGGCATAAGGATACCTACAGCGTACCTATAGGTATAGGTATATATCAAACTAAACTACCCAGTTTCTCAAGAAAGAATGTTCCAGCGGACTTTAAAAGTCTGCTGAACCGTTCTTGAGGAATCCCTCTTAGACACAAATATTATATCAACATCAGTCTGTCTAACTGGCTGTCCTAAAACAGATGAATCTATTGAAAATGTAAATTCAATCTCTGTCATGTTGAAGCAGTGTAGCCTGTGATAGGTGAAAGCCTAGTTAGAGCCAGTCAGACACAGTGGACAGGAGGAACAAATCAATGAGCACCAGAGGTTCCCTGAGGGCCAGCATAGGAGGGGAGGGTTATTGTAAATCAATTTTTGGCCAATTCATTTCCATTGATAGCATCAGAATAATGACACGCTGTAATAAAACGGTAATCAGGGCCTTTAGCTGCAGGCGGTGGAGAGTCATTTGACAATCTGAGCTGCCGGGATATGTGGCAGTGGCCCACATTCTCCCCTCTTGCATTACTGAACATGTGTGCACCTATTCATGCGTGTGCCCTGGCAGCACTTGCTCAACAGAACGTGTCATTTGTTTTTGTTGTGGCTGGATAAGTGTGCGTATGTGTGGCATAGGAGGTGTGTATCTCACTGTGCATGAAGAACATCTCATGTGCTGCACAGCGTCCAATTTAATCCCCGAGACTAGCAGCCCAATGACAGCGGCAGATGGCTCGCAAGTAGATTAAAATCTCAACAGCAAACCTTGCGCCAACCCAAACAGAGACACTAAGTAAGTAAGGGAAATGGCGACAATTACTGTGCATTTGTAAGCCACATATGAGTGGAAGGAGAAAAGAAGACAGAAAAGAGGTTTAAATTATTTTACTTGGCTCAAAAGGAAGCAGAGACATCCTAAACTGTTCCAATCAAAGGCAGAGCGAAACGACACTGAAACCATGTCACAGCTGAGGTGAAACCACACAAGTCAGCATAACTGGATGAGATGGGTGTTATGAGGGAGAGAGGGAAGATTGTAATAAGAAGAAGATCTTGTTGGAGGTCAGAATGTGAGTGCGAAGGAAAAAATTGTCCCTTTGCTTAATTGTTGTGGGTAATAAATGTGGGGTAGACTAAAGTGAAGTCAGCTGTCTAGTGACCCTTTTCCACCGCAGGGACTTAGCAACCCCAGGAACTAACCCAGGCTTCACATAACCAGGTCCAGTAGTTGTTCAGTGGAACAGAAGTCTGCAAACCACAACATTTTCAATATTTGCAATTCAAAAGGCAAAAGTTGTACATGAATGCATCATCTTTATGTCCTGTTTGGTAGGCAAGTAAAGTTTGCAGGTGTTGGACAGATAAGAACATACATACAAAGTTCCACTTGCTGAAATGCACACTCCTTCCTGAAAGGTAAGGTATCTGACCCCAACTTGTACTGACAATGAAAGTGCTATAAAAATAAGATGCCAGAATAGGACCAAACCCTGCTTCGTTTCCTGTGAATGCATGAAGATGGGAAAACACTGACTGCCATTCTGCTGCCAGCCTCAGTGGCCTACTTCCACCCATAAAACACACACACACACACAATAGATATGCCAGCCTCACCAGAGCCAACCACTACAATCTTGGAAGCAATTTCAGAGAACAGGGCAATACTCAACGATGGTCATCACGTGAGATTTGATTCAAACGTTTTAGCCTTATGTGCGGACTGTCACCCCCTCAAATACCCAAAGGACTTACACAAGCTTATTTCAGCTGACAATGCCTCATAAAAAATCTATTTAGTCTTGCCCAGATGTAATGATAATATACCACTTTTCATCGCACTTTTCAAAATAGAAGTTATAAGGTGCTTTACAAGAGCAACAGAATAAAACAAAAGTAACAAATGTAGGAAAAAAAGACAATCCAAAGTAAATTAAAAACTCAAATAAATTTGGGGAAAGCCTTCTCATAAAATTATGTTTTAAGATGCAACTTAAAGGAAGTGACTGACTCCACTGACCTGATTTCCTCAGGCTGGTCGTTCCAGAGCCTCAGGGCCCTGACTGCAAATGTACCTCAGGATATTATTGTTGTTGTAGCTAAAATAAAGTAACTTCAGAGGCTAAATTACTTTAGATTAGCTGCCAGGAAACCTAGACCCAAATGCTGTAGTGAGTCAAACCATATGGGGAATAGGCTGATTAAATAAGCTAAGTTAAATGAAGTGGTAAAGCAGGGAATGGGGTGTAGAGGAAGTGTTAAATGGTTCTCTAAATGTTGGACACAAGTGTAAAAAGACTGCAGTCCCACTGAAATTGTCCAAAGGACAGGTTGGGCAGGGTGAAGTTGGGGTCACATTGTTCTGTGCTCCAACAAGGGAGGAAAGTGGTGTCTGTTGGTGGAGTTCACCAAGAGGTGAGTAAGCAGACCCATGCCATAAACAAGTCTGAAGTTTATAGCCACTATTTGGGTTTGTTGTTCTGCCACATACTGGGGGGTTGGGGATGGGGAGGCAAAGACACAACAAGAGACAAGCAAAGCAAGGACGCTGTAAAAAACAAAGGGAAGTTTAGAAATAAAACCAAATGGCTCACAGGGAGGCCAGCTGGCCACTAACTGTTGGGGTCATTCAGAGAGCAGCTTCTTCAGGTCAATCTAACTGCCATCTCAGTTTTGGTTCTTGTTCTGACTGCAGGTCAGTGATTAGTCTCCAGCCACACACATTCCTCCAACAGGAACTAGAAAAAACATTTGAGAAGGAACAACTCGCAAGCTTCTAGAAAAGGAATAATAGAGAGAAACGATGGGAAGGGAAAGAAAAAGGGAAGAAAAACAAATGACAGGATGTTGCGGTTATGTGTGTGTACGAGAGTGTGTGTTTGGATGTGGGGGTAGCAGTTGCTCTTCTTTCCTCACTGGAATCTGTCTTAATTAAAAAGGATTGGTTTTGCATTAAGTGTGCGCCTCTGGGGGAGCCGGCTGCACTGCAAACATGTTCTAAAGCAAGACAGCCATGAGGGAAACGAGGCGGGGCTGGACGCTTTCGAGTTTCTTAACACACCCTCAACAAAAAGAGCTCTGCAAGAAGGTTCTTTAAGTGTGAGTCACTGCAGTAAAGCAGGGGCTCTCAGACATCCCAGAGATCCAAGTTAGAATCCTAAGAATCCATAGCTGCTGTTGTGATTTGTATCTACAGAATGAGCATCCTTGAAGAACCCTGTTTATATCCAGGTGTGAAGCTTTGCAAGCAGGTGATGAAAATTAAATGAAGAGGCAGTTTGGAGGTTGAGTGCAAAGCGCATTAGTAAACCTGGAAACAACTTGCTGCATGTTGCTGTTGCCACAGCAAACTGGAAAACCCAGTGTGGACGCGCATGTGTGTGTACACTGGGCTTGCATCCAGCTTCTGTCTAAGGAGGGCTGGAACGTCAGACTGGCTGCTGTCTCATCAATCAAGGTTTGCTTGGTCGGATGTGTTAACTGCCATGCTTTCAGATGCTACACACTTGCACACATAGACACACACCTGGGCCAGAAGCCATGCCCTTGTGACCAGCAGACAGCTCTGAAGCCACAGTTGATTCGTTTTAGAGAGCCCCCGGACAGTCTCAGGTCTGGAAATGCCCCATGACTGAACATCTGACTGGCTGGCTCTCACACTGAATGATAGCAGGGCTGCAGCTAAGAACTGAATCGACTTCAGGTTTAGGATTGGTGTCAGTGAAACTACTGTACTGCATGCCTGGCAACCGCCTACCCCAAGTTGACCCCCACTGGACCTAAACACAGGGACTTTTTTTAAAATTTATTTATTTATTGTTTTTTTTTTTTTTTGCTGCGTAGCTGCCAGTAAGTTAGCTAATATATCATATTGGCCTACTTTGCTGTTAGCCATTTAACAGACATAAAAACAGCTAAATCTATATCTATAAATCTATAAAAAAAAAAAGTTTAAAAAAGAATAAAGAACCAAGCAAATGTTATAACTTAGTAATTTTTACCTGTTCAGTTGACATCCATCCACCTATGTCCACTAATTAGGGATTACCACAGAATGACCTTATATACATAAATGATGGTCCTTACTACAGTCAGAAAAGAGGATAAGCCACTTGTCTATCACAATTGATTGACAAGAATAGGACAATGCAAGTCCATTCATTAAGCTCATAAGTAGTATTCCCCCAGAAGCCTATAAATGCCCCCAATGGGAAGCATTTAATGGGGGAATTCCCACCAGCTTTAAAAATATGAACAGATCTATAGCTTCTCTTATTGGTGTAACCTAAAGTCAGGCCAGACTTGCTGGGTTGCCAGAGTCAAGCATGGCTATAGGGAACGCTTGCTGCTCAGTGGCAGTGAATGATGGAGGCAGCTAATCAGGCAAGAGAGAGAACCAGAGCTGTCACCATGACAACCAGTAAACCCATGGCTTTGGCAGAGAAGTGTAGACTAAACTGTTGATATTCAGTCAAAGCAGAACCTGATGTGACTGATCCTCTATGACCTAAGTCACCTGACACACACACACACACACACACACATACACAGAGTGCCCACAGCAGGAAGCAGAGATCATTGTGACCTACCAGAAACAAGCTGTTGTTATTTTTTTCGGTCAGAGTGACATCTGTTTGCTCATGGACTTGGCTACATATTCAGCGCATGTGAATGTGTGTGCGAGGGAGTGCGCGTGTGTGGGAGACACACACAAACACATACATACACCAACAGTATGAGTAGAAGGGCAAAGAGACTGCAAGTGATTCACTTCGCCTGTTTGCAGACAGGCAACACTTGCCATGAGGAGTGTGAATATGCATACGCATGTGTGTCTATATGTATTTGTGTGTGTTTCTGTGCCAATATGTGCTGGCTATCTTAACTCTGGACTCAGTAACTGTGTCTACACTGTGCCAACACACACAAAAGCATGTGTGTGCTGGCACAGTTTGTGTGTGGGAGTGCTTTTACTGCAGGTGAGCTGCATACCACGAGCTAAGCTGGAGATAGATGAACTGATAACAGACAAGCAGG
>VUQI01020694.1:0-10955 GCA_015106735.1 Paratilapia polleni | reverse complement strand
TGTCAGGGGTGATGTGAGACAGAAGGAGCAGCAAGAGTGAAAGGGAAGGTTTACAAGGTGGTAGTGAGACCTGCTGTGATGTATGGTTTGGAGACGGTGGCTCTAACAAAAAGACAGGAGGCCGAGCTGGAGGTGGCAGAGCTGAAGATGCTCAGATTTTCACTGGGAGAGACCAGAATGGACAGGATTAGAAATGAGGACATCAGAGGGACAGCACAGGTTGGAGACAAAGTTAGAGAGACAAGGCTGAGATGGTTTGGACATGTGCAGAGGAGGGACAGTGGATATACTGGACAAAGGATGATGAAAATGGAGATGCAGGCAGGAGGAAAAGAGGAAGACCTCAGAGAAGGTTCATGGATGTAGTGAAGGAGGACATGCAGAGGGTTGGTGTGACAGAGGAGGATGCTGGGATAGGGTGAGATGGAGGCAGATGATCCGCTGTGGAGAAGAAGTGTAAGGCCAAAATTCATGTAAGAGACTTATAAGGTAATTCGATCAGAGCTGAATAAAATCAGTCAGGAGATCCCGTGTACAAAATTATATGACAATGACAAAGGAGAAGATGTAGAAATATTTCAGTGTAGATCAAAGCAGTGAACAGACCAACATCCCCTGAGCTGAGCAGCTGGTGTGGCTAAAAACTGCAGAGCAGCCTCAGTTTGACACCCAGACTGTTGACACACTGCTGAAACTCAAAGCTGAAGACACAGCCAGTGACGTATGAGGGACAGTGACTTTTATCCCAGTGTAAGCATCTTCCTCCTTGATGTCTGACCCTGATCTCCAAGCTGCTAAAATATTAATTGTGTCTTCAGAAGATCTACAGGCCTGTTTGGGCTAAAAGGAGATCTCTTGTGCAAACATCCAGATTTGGTTTATTCAGTTTTGCTGTTTCTGTGTTTCAGTCTCCTCTTTTTTTTTCAATCCTTTTCTCCCGCTGTGCAGCTGATGTTTCCCGGCGTCATCCTCCCACTGACGTCATGCTTCAAACAGAATTCGTGATGATTTGCGTACTCTTCATCCTGTTTCATGTCGAGTCGGCGGCAGCAGCAGCATCAGGAGAGACGGCAGCTGAGAAGTTGTGTGAGGGAGTTTCACAGCCTCAGGCGGGGCAGCATGAGGAGAGCTCCTTTCTATTTTAGTTGCTTCTTAAACATTAGTGTGTGTTGGCTCTTTTCATGTTGTTGTTTCTTCTGTTTCTGTATCCAGGTAGTTTTGTTACTGCTCCTGTCAAATTGAGTTCCCGTTTTAAATGTTAAAACATTTCCACATCACCAGCCAAAAATACTGCTGTTTGTAGCGGTTAATGAGGCGATGACAGCTTTATGGAGCTCGTGCGTGCTTTACCTTTCAGATATGTTCACAGTTAAGCCTGGAAAACTATACACATGCAGTTATTTATATTTGGCAGTATGGCTCTGTTGTGAGAGGACAGCAGCAGGACCACAACAAAGAACAGAGCAGGCATCAATGACAACAGATAAGACTCTGTTTCAATCAGAAACAGCATGAAAAGGAGGAGCAGGGGTGGAGGTGGGTTGCAAAGCGGCTAGCAGAAGAAGTTGCAGAAGGCTAAAGCAGCTTAAATAGTGCATTCTGTATGAGATTTCCCAATCTAATGGGTAGACAGGTATCAGCTGATGTGGGCTGGCACTGAGATCAGCTGATCCAGCTGGGATTGTGGCTGATCTGAGTTTTGGTTGATTAATCATTCGGGTTCTAATAAGTCCTCTGTCTGCTTTTTACTTTGACATTTTATTTAGCACTTTTCACCAAAGCAGGATGGTTGATGGCCTCTGATGGTGTGATGGGGCTTATACAGACAGAAAGCTACTTTAAACTCAAACATTAAGATTTCCCTCATTTACTTTTGTGACCTAAATTTGTAATTTGTGCAATTAAATTCATGAATTTCTTATTCATGTCATCCCCCACATGTTTGCCTTTGTAAATTACACTGGTTTGTGCTGGACAAAAACATGCTGACAAACTATAAAAGGAAAAATTAATCAAATTAGAAACTAACTGGTGAAACAAACACAAACTGCAGTCATACTCACTTTAACATCACAAAGACGTTTTCAAAGACAGAAAAAAACTCAATTTTTAAAATCAAGTGTTCAGTAAGATGTGATTCCATGGTAACCAGTATGCATGAGTCACAAAACAAAACTGTTTTCAAAATTTTTCATCTTTTCTAATGTCTTTGACACTTTTCCCAAAAATTACCCTCAGCTTTTAAAGTACACCTGGTCTGTACATTTTCAGTTCTATCATTTAATTCTCTAACAGAATAACTTTGCATTATTCAGGGCCCAGCCTCACACTTGTGATAAAGGGTGATAGTCACCAGTTAATGAAAGAACTAGTAAATCCTTAACACCTGTGCTCCATCTAGTGTGCCACAACTTTCATCAGATGATCTCCTTCTTAATTGGAACTATTTCCTGAAACCCATTCTTTGTTGGAGCCTGAATCTGAACCTGTCTGCTCTCCAGAATATGAGAATGGATGGCACCAACATCCCCAGCAACAAAGACCACAGCAGGATGTCTCTGTTTGGTAAATATTCCTTTTCCTGCCCGTCACTGTCCTCAGTGAGTTCACCTGTGCCTTATTATCCCTCTGCCCTATCCTATGCTATCCTGTTGGGTCTTGTTGTTGTTAGGCTTTCCTGCCACACTGTGCAATGCTTTTTATTATTTGAAAGTTCCAGGTAAAAGTTCCTCATTTTTCCACCAACCTGACAGTCAGTTGTTTCTCTGCATATTGCATGCTTTATTAGCTTGACGACAAATTGTGACAGTACACTATCTCTATCTCCCTGCACCATCACGTACTTGTTTGGAGTGCATTAAGTTCTTTTATTACAAGTCAGGTAGACTTATTGTAAATCAATTTACCGGCAGTTGTTGAACTTGATACCTTGATAACACTTGATACCTGATAAAAGAAGCTAAAACAGACTTACTATAACTTGTGTTTTCTAATGAAAAGCTTTAAATAATTACCTTAAGGTTTGGAACCTTGTCCTACCAAAGTCGGACTTCAGACCTGAGGAGGGAAGAGGTTGGTTCCCAATATTATAGTCAGCATTAAACAGGAAACCTTTGAAAAACCTCAAGGAAACAAACAAAAATCCCACAAAGGCTTTATACAGCACGGCTATAATGTACGAGTCTGAAAGTTTCTCTGCTGGGACACTCTGACAGCAGCTGCGGTGATTTCTACCGGGGCATGGTGACATATTCTGCTTCACATCGATGAGCTCCACTTCGACAAATCACTGAGTGTTTGAATGGACTTCTCAAGCAATCAGAATCACCCACTGATTCTCTAACTCATCCTCTCAGCTAAAAGCATCGTGTAATCCATGTTTGGAACAGATGAGCAAACCTGACCTTCTAATTAAGTTAGTTTGAGTGTGGTTTTCATGATCATTACCTCCAGGGAAGCAACATTTTTTCCATTTTCACTTGATTGTCACTATTTAATATTTAACAAATAAACAGAGGAAGCAGAAGTTTCACTGAACTTTGAGTCACTTGTTAAAAAAATGCAGAGGGACGTTGTTTGAGATTTTACGTTGTTTGCAGCTGAAAGAATGAAACACGGTAGTGTCTGATTAGCCACTATCCAAACTGTTACTCAAATGGGGCTTCCTCTGACATCCGAGCTCAGACAGATGATTATCTCGCCCCTTTAATATTTTAACATCCTCGTCTGTATATAGCAGGGCTAGCTTAAACCTGCAGTAAATGCAAAAATGACTCCAAAGGGATAAAAATGACTTCAAGGGGGCACAAAATGACCATGAAAAGATGCAAACTGACTACAGAGCGAGAATATTACTATAAAGGGTCACAAAAAGAGCACAAAGTCACACAAATGACCATAAAGAGACACAAACTACAGAAAGAAATCATGGACGTGTTCTAACTTCTTTCACATGGCTGCTGTTTCCGCTGATGTTAAGAACATCAGAATATAAAAGACTCCCGCCTTTGCTTCACATGTATTTTATTCTGTCAAAAACAACAATGAATGTAATCAAACCATTTGTTCCTCACACACTGCTGAGTGCCTCTAATCTTAGCCTGCTACATACTGTAAACCTGCTAAGCACCGGTAAAATGTGACTCATTTCTTCTTTTTTTCCTCAGCGCTGTTTTATATTAGTCACATGTCATAGTTGAGCGTTAATCTCTATTAGGAGATTCTTTTCTTGACATTATCCCCGGTAACATGGTCCTTTGCTCCTCCAGAATAATGCAGGATTTCAGATATTCCACTTGAAATTCAGGCCAATTTAGTGAAAGCATTAAAGTAGCTTTTAGAAAAAGGATTTTCATTTTGGTTGGATTTGCATTCATTTTGAGAGGAAAGATTAGAGAAGCTGACACACAGCTGAAACACACAGACGACATGAGTAACTCGGCTCTGCAAGCAAATTAACAACAATCTGCAGCACTTTCTCTGCCATGAGAGCACTTTGCATTAAAGCTCAGTCATGTTCCTGCACCGCGTCATGAACACTGTGCTATGACTGGATGAATTTGCCACATTTGTTCAGATCTCATTTCTCCAAAATTTCTACAACAGAGGTGAAGAGTGCAAAGTTAGCCTGACACTTGGAGCCACAATAGCCATATTATAGAGAAACAAATGAGGTTTAAATAAACCAGAAGTGTCCTTTAACTTTTAAAGAACATAGATAAGAGTCAAACGTGCTATATCTGCAATGCCAAAATATGGCAGAAATGGGTGCTGCCATCTTGCACTGGTGACATCATTGCAGTAGTAACTGGGTGGGGGTTGGAGAGGCATCGTGTCCCAGTCAATCAATGAGACTGTTACAGGCGGTCACGAAGACTAATTCATCACTCATTGCCTAGCTAGCTAGCTACATATCAACTACTTTCCCCTAGCTGTTGTCTTCACCTGCTGCCTGTGGAGTGCTGCAAGAATGAGTCCTAAAATGTTCATTTGTGGAGATTATTCTGCAAACAGAACATCATAAACTTTGATTTTCTGCAATAATCATAAAGCCTTCTGGGTGGTCCTATTAAAAAACATCATCTATGTAGCACTCCATAGCAGTGCTTTTTTAAAAACTTCTTGTGCCCAAGGCAGAAAGGCCAAGGCAGACTATACATGTATAGTCATGTCTTTTAACACCTACAATTTTTTTGTAAGTGTGTCACCCTGTGTATACCTTGCTTCCATGGCCTTTTCAGACACTTCACAAATCCATTTTTTTTGTTGTTGTTGTTGCCTCTGGCCCTTTTGAAATGTGCCAAAATGCTACAGTCATACAAGGGAAAACAGTGTTTGGAGATAACAAAGTGACTTTGGTGCATCAAGATGGCGATAAAACAGCAGTAAGACGGAGTCAGTCTGCTATCAGTTTGACTGAACGGAGTCACGTTGGCAATTACATGCAATCTGTTTGTGATAATAGAGCGATTAACTGTCATAAATTGGCAGAAATCTCAAATCTGCTGCCATCTACATACACAGAAAATCACATCAACTACTTACATTCAGAGTCCAGCCAGAACCTCACAGATTTGAAACAGAAAATCCTCCACAATTAGTGACATAGTTCCTGCAGGATGGTGATCTAACTGCAAAATGACAGGCGTTTGGCAACCTTGCTGTTATACAGGAATATAACCAGAATACAACCAGTTGGCAACCAGTTGAGTTCGGTCTCCTATGGCAAAGAGATGCGTCTCAGACTGACTGGAACGTGTTGGCCATCTGTCTCTGTTTATAAAATAGACAGTGATCATTTGCAAACCTTCACCAATCTGTCTGAGAGTGATTGCAGTCAGTTTGAGTTGCACTGTGATTGTTTGGAGACAGGTTGCCTCCCAGCAGGCAACCTGTGCAAATGCCTTGCAATTGAAAGTGGTCACCCAGAGATCGAGGTGTGTTGCACGCTCAACCTCTGGGCAACCAGTTGGTCATTGCAACTACTTGCGATCAGTAGCCAAATTCAGTACAATCACCAGGTATTTTTCCTAGTGGCAAGGAGGTTCCCATACTATTTTTACTCTAGTGTGACTTTAGCTGCGTTGCCAGAATATTAGTTATGCTCAGGCTGACGGATGTTGACATACATTCTCTCGTCCAGATGAAACCATAAGACTGCTAGCTTTCAGGATACATTTTTCCTTCAGTGGTAGGTCATCTGTACTGGTGGACACGTGTGGTTTGCTGTCAGTCAGTACTTTTGACATCCCACAATCCAGCAAATGAGCAAACGTACTAGGGTTCCCCTTGACGGACTTTTGTAAAGGATTTTTAGGGTAAATTAATGCATACAAAGTACTAACACTGATATTTCATTCATAACTTCTTGTACAACTGTATATTGCAATAATAGAAAATGGTTGTCACCGTACTCCATGGCACACCACGCACACTGTTTGGGAACCTCTGCTCTACAGCCTTTAAAACAGAAAGGAAAAACATGATAATTTGGGGTTTGCTGATAATACTGTGGAGCAAAGAGAGAGGAAATAATTTTTCAAGACCTGTTGGAAGTATTCACTTTTTTTTTTTTATGTGCTCCCAATTTTGTCTTCATGTGCAGTAAAATATCTGCGTCATAACTGTTCAACTTTTCAAGGAGTCAGAAGTTACCATAACTGCATTCATCTCTTACTCATTAAATCCAGTTCATTTGTTTCCTATAGTCAGTTAATGAGGACGGAGCAGTCTGACTCACTGCTTCTTTTATACCTGGTACTCACAGAGACAGAAACACAGATCAGGAATATGTGGCCGTGATGGACACTGAAGGTGTGTTTTAGAGCCTGTGGTGGACTGTCAACGAGGAGAGAAATGAAGAGATGGAGAGGCAGAGATTACAAAAACCCCTTGACTGCTTGGAGTGATTAATAGCTGTAATATAAACCCTCATAACACCACAGCTGTACGTGACGCAGACACACATAACTCTATACAAACAGGCTTTTACACACAGAAGCATAAGGGCTGGCCTCAAAGGCAGAATTTCCCATATTCTATAGGCTTATAACACATTTCCAGCCAACGGGGCCTTGTTGTTTCTCCTCATATTCAAACTGCTTTTTAAGTCAGACCAGCGTTTATCTCTGTTCCCTGCTGCTTTACTGTGAAGCTGTGACAGTTCAAAGAATCTAAAAAACATGTTTCTGTAGAGACAGAGCAAAATAAGTGTTCTCCTGCAGGCCCCTCAGGTGTTTCCACTTACACATTTTAACCTTTTCCACCTGTTAGGGTGCTGATACACAGACAGGCCCTGGGGGTGCACATCAACGAGAGAAGAGTAACAGAAAAAAAGCATGTTACATTTATTTTTAACCACGCTATCAGACCGGCTCGCTCTGTTTGATTCACACTGAAAGATCTAAATGACTGCTGGATGCTCTGCTCTAATCTACAGTAATGCATGCTCCTCTGAGGATGAATACAGCTTACACGGCTGATTTTTTAATAATATGTGAAGCTTTCAGTCATTTCATTTCATCTGGAACAAGTTTGCTATCAGTTCTCTAGTGCCACAAATGTGGGCTCTTCATGTGCAGGTCTTCCTTCAAGTGTTTCAGTCTCTGGAATCAGATTCTGATTAACTGTATTTAGCAGGCTGCTCTGTGTTTGATCACTTTTCCTACCGTTGTTTCTTCTATGAAAAAGACCAGGATGGCCCTTGACAAACAAGCAGTACTTACAAAATTACCCAGTCATGACTTCTCTCTTTACTTGTAGGCCCTGTCCACACGTACACGGGTACTTTGTGTTTTGGCCTTTTGTTCACACTGAAAAAGGAGCTTTTGAAACACTCGTTCCAGGGTGAAGATTTTCAGAAACTTTCTGTTTCTGCATTTACATGTAGACAAAGAGATTTTGTCTTCTGACATCAGACTGTGCACCATGTTACTGTTTGTGGACTTTGATTGGCTGACATTTCTATATGGTTAGGGTTATATCCCTACCTGTTGCTTTGGCACACTCTTGACAGCACTTGAGATCATTTTTGGCGTTTTCATGCGGATGGAGATATTTTTCAAAATGAATGCAGAAAAATCCAGTCTCTTATTTCATTAGACCAATTTAAAAGGTTATATTTATGTACCTACAGTCACACCCGCACGCCTGGCTTAATTCTGAAAACGTATATTGCATTTCTTTCTATTATCAGCCTCTCTGTCTGCCTATTCTAAAGCTGTATGTGTTTTTGTACACAGGCTGATCCTGAAAAAAATATGCTGATCTCAGTGATATTACCTGATTGATAATAATTTAATTTAGAGCCAGCTGCTGGGCAGAGTTTGCTACTATTGCCACTAAATTTTACACACGTCTGCATTTTCCATCATGACTTCTGTCCTCATGAGGAAGCAGAGTCCTCACAATGTGACAGTATGAACACATCTATGCATCCAAAACACACACAGACACACACTTTCACAGCACTTGGTGTCAGTGGCAGAGGGAGTTTCATTTCTCTCTACATTTGCAGTCAGATGTCATCTCATCGCTGGAGGTCCGCTTTGACAAAGATAGATGGACGTAAAGTGGCAGGCTGTGTGTGTTTGCGTGTGCACACGTGTGTGCCCACTGGAAATGATGTGTGTGATTTCTAAGAAGGAAATAGGCGCTGATGGTTAGAGTGATGGATTGAATAAGTGTCCTGTGCACGAGTGTGTGTGTGTGTGTGACCGCAGTGACAGATGGAGGCGAGGATCGTGGTGACCTTGTGCGGCGATGGCTGTGATCCTGTCCTGACCGATGTGTTCGTTGTGGATGTTGTTCTTTGCCACACAAACACACACTGAAAGAGACAAGTTGTTGCACACGTGGTGTGAAATGTCACCAGGAAAAGCTCACCCCACGGGCAGATCCTTCACAGAGTGTCACTCGTGACATTCAGTCAGAATAACTCAAGCCATGTGGTGAAGAGTCACAAATTCCACAGCTAAGTGTGCCTCCCAAACTCGACCTGCTGGCATGCTGGTACAACTTTTTACTGCTAGCTACGGCTGAATGTTTTTTAACTTACCCGTTGAACTGATAACTGAGCACTCCACCTTCTCATCCAAATATGGTCACTTCTGGCTCAAACAACAGACTAACATGAGGCAATCAAACGCTCATGTTGAGGCTTCAGAATGCGGAGACCAGAACCAGTGGGTGACGTAACGGTGGCTTCGTCCATGCTGAAAACAGAGGTCAAAACTCCCACAAACCCCAGCTGCTGTAGCTCAGGGCTGTGCCTGCCTCCCCTCTCTGGTTCTCCTCATCTCTGCCATTATCCACTCCTACCGGAACTCTTCCTGCATCCTTCAAAACCGCTGCAATAACCCCAGCCCTTCACAGTACAGAGACTGCACTTATAAAAATTACCAACAGTCTTCTCATGGCAGCTGATTCTGGTTTACTCACCATTCTCATCCTCCTTGACCTCAGTGCGGCCTTTGACGCCATAGGTCATATCACCCTTCTCAATAGATTATCTTCCATTGGTATCACCCACATTCCACTACACTGGTTTAAATCTTAAATCTCAGACCGCACTCAGTTCATTCAGCTCAAATCATTCACATCTCTGCCTTCTCTAGTCACTTCAGGTATGCCCCAGGGCTCTGTCCTGGGGCCCCTCCTCTTTATCATTTATCTTCTTCCCCTTGGCAATATCTTCCGTAAATACAACATCAATTTTCACTGCTATGCGGATGACACCCAGCTCTACCTCACCAGCAATCCCAGTTTACAGTATTTTATCTTTTCATTCTCATGTTAATAACTTTACCGGGTTAGCATACTTCCACCTATGTAACATCAACCACCAGAAATATTGACTCACTACCACTCTTCAAATCCAAACTCAAAATCTGTTTAAGACTGCTTTTTCCCTGTGATTACTTTTGCACACTCTAATTCTAATCTGTTTTATACTTCTGTTTTTACTTGTTTTTATTCATTTATTGTACGGTGTCCTTGTGTGTCTACAAAGGTGCCTATAAATAAAATGTATTATCATTTTTATTATTATTATAATTATTATTATTATAAAAAGCAACAAGAGATTGTTGCTATGGTTTTTTGAATAATTTGTGTTTTTAATGCCTAACTGCACCCTGGGAGTTATAGTGAACTTATTGATAATTACCCAAATAATTTGTATGTTTCTGTAATGGTTAATCCACCAGTATGCACTGGGTTTAAATTATATTAGTTATTATATATATATATATATATATAGGCCTGAACCCCCTCAGCCAGATCACCAACAAGACTGGTTACGGATACCGACTACGGAATGGAGCGATCATCAGCCACCTCCTCTACATGGATGACATCAAGCTGTATGCCAGGAGTGAACGCGACATAGATTCACTGATCCACACCACTAGGATCTACAGCAACAACATCAGAATGTCATTCGGACTAGAGAAGTGTAGTCGAATGGTAACAAAGAGAGGGAAGGTGGTCAGAACTGAGGGGATTGCAGGAAACATAAGGCAACGTAGCAGACATCGAGGATAGCTACAAGTACCTTGGAATCCCACAGGCAAATGGGAACCATGAAGAGGCCACTAGGAAAACTGCAACCGCCAAATACCTGCAGAGAGTAAGGCAAATCCTGAGAAGTCAGCTGAACGGGAAGAACAAGATCCGGGCAATTAACACCTACGCCCTACCGGTCAGCAGATACCCCGCTGGGATAATAAGATGGCCAAAGGAGGAGATAGAAGCCACTGACATCAAGACAAGAAAGCTCCTTATGATGCATGTAGGGTTTCACCCCAAATCCAGCACCCTGAGACTGTACGCTAAGTGGAAGGAAGGAGGTCGAGGACTAGTGAGTGTTAGAACCACTATCCAGGATGAAACAACAAAGATCCACGAGTACATCAGGAAGATGGCCACAACTGATCATGTGCTTAGTGAATACCTCA
>VUQI01020693.1:5266-18690 GCA_015106735.1 Paratilapia polleni | reverse complement strand
AGAAGCGTGATTCGTCACTCCAGAGAACACATCTCCACTACTCTAGAGTCCAGTGGCAGCGTGCTTTACACCACTGCATCCGACATTTTGCATTGCGCTTGGTGATGTAAGGCTTGGATGCAGCTGCTGAGCCATGGAAACCCATTCCATGAAGCTCCCTACACACTCTTCTTGAGCTAATCTGAAGGCCACATGAAGTTTAGAGGTCTGTAGCTACTGACTCTGCAGAAAGTTGGTGACCTCTGCACACTATGCGCCTCAGCATCCGCTGACCCCGCTCTGTGATTTTACGTGGCCTACCACTTCGTGGCTGAGTTGCTGTCATTCCCGATCGCTTCCACTTTGTTATAATACCACTAGCAGCGAGGAAATTTCAGGACTGGACTTACTGCACAGGTGGCATCCTATCACGGTACCACGCTGGAATTCACTGAGCTCCTGAGAGCGACCCATTCTTTCACAAATGTTTGTAGAAGCAGTCTGCATGCCTAGGTGCTTGATTTTATACACCTGTGGCCATGGAAGTGATTGGAACACCTGAATTCAGTGATTTGGATGGGTGAGTGAATACTTTTGGCAATATAGTGTAGGTGGTAGAACACTGAATTTAAGTGCTGGATTGGCATTGGATTTCTATTTCTGAAATTAATCTGGCACCTTTGATTTTGATTGATAAACATATATTGGTTGATAAAAATCCAGTTGAATAGCCATCTCAGTGAAGTTTTAACTTTCTGTGAAAATTATGTAAGTGGACATTGTGAGCTGAATATAAGTCATCAGTATTCTGTGAATGTAAACTAAATTCCATTCAAACCATCGCAAATTCCTCCCCGTGTTACCTAATGTAAGTGTTCAGCAGTATAACCAGTGTGTTATTACATTAGCTGGACTCACACAGCTGAGCACTGTGCTGTAAGTGTTCCATGGATGGGCCTTCCTCCCTGAAGGGGGGAGTTCTCCTCAGCCGACTGCAGATAAGGAGGGTCATGAACTTCTGAAGCAGAAGATGTTTTTGTTTATGGTGGCAGGTTCAGCTCAGCGTGAACTCTGCGTGACTCCTGGGAGGCTGCTGATTCACGCCATCAGTGCTGCTGAACTCAAAGTAGGATAGGAAGCAGCTGCTGCACCTGCTACAATGGTCTCTAAACTTCTGTCTCTGATTCTTTTTTTTTTTCCTCTTTTTCCACATTCACAGCTCCTGGACTCACCGGCATTGTAGGCGGACGACCCAGAGTGTGAGTTGAAATAAAAATGTTTTCCCAGTTTCTGTTGTTTGACCTACACGTGTAAAATTAGGATCCAAAAATTCATACTCATACACCAAACATAAGAAATCTCTCTCTCTCACACACACAAACCTCCATGTTATTCACTTTGTTTTCGTGGCTTACAGGTCTCCTGTCCTGAAGCCATTTTTCTTCTTGCACCCTAAATCTCATCTGAAGGTAAGTTTGGATCAAAAAAAAGGGATGAAGTTATTTTAAGAAGCAATTGATGATTTAAAGGGAGAGGAAAAGCCTCATTATCAGGTAATATTGTTGAGCCTGAGTTAGTCAAATATAAAAAAATATAGAATGTAAAGACTGTATATGAAGATACACATATCAAAGTATATTAAAGTATTTTTATATACTTTATAATATATTGAGAATGATAAAAAGATAGGTAGATTTAGAATATCCATCCAACTTCTTCCCCTTATCCTATCCTAGGGTGGGTCGTGGGGCTAACAGAGAGAAAGACAACCATTCACGCTCACATTCACACCTACGACCAATTTAGAATTACCAATTAACCTAATCCCACTAACTGCATGTCTTTGGACTGTGGGAGGAAGCCGGAGTAACCGGAGAGAACCCACGCAGACACGGGGAGAACATGCAAACGCCACACAGAACGGCCCTGGCCAGATGGTGGATTCAAAATCAGGACCTTCTTGCTGTAAGGCAACAGTGCTAACCACCGCGCCACTGTGCTGCCCTAGATTTAGAATATTGCAATGTACATTTCTTCTGATTATAAAGTTAATAATTAAAATTTTATTTGTATAGCACCTTTCAAAATAAAAATCACGAAGTGCTTCACAACAAAATGCTAGAACATAAAACAAAAGTTAACCAAAAGCAAGTTTAAAAAGATGTGTTTTTAGCTGCTTTAAGAGACCACCAAGTCCACAAGTCTCAGGCTCAGTGGGAGAAAGTTCCAGAGTCTGGGAGCCACTGTTGCAAAAGCTGGTGCTTGTCTATGCAGAGCTCTAAAAGTAAAAACCAGAATCTTAAAGTGGACTCTGAAGTTAATGGGGAGCCAGTGTAACTGAATTAGCAGCGGTGTGACATGTGAGTACTGAGGATTTATTCAGAAGCATTGCAGCAGCCTTCTGAACCTGCAGATGTTCCAAGGAGGTTTTGCTTAGACGAGTGAACAAAGAATTACAATAATCCAGATGTGATGAAATAAATGTATGAATAACAAATTCCAGTTCTGAGTGTGACACAATGAAACTTAACTTGGCAATAATTCTTAAATAATCAAAACAAGACCGAACCAGAGATTTGACATGAGTGTCCAAAGTGAAAGCAGAGTCAAAAGTTACCCCAAGGTTCCTTATAGAAGATTTAGCAAATGTGGCAACGGGTCCTAGAGTTTCCATTACCTTAGAAATGTAATGGAAATCTGCACAAAAAAGGACTTGTGTTTTCTCTTCATTAAGTTGGAGAAAATTGTCAGCTATCCAAATTTTAATAGAGTCTAAGCACCTATGCAAGATATGTAGCTTAAAAGAGATATATAACTGAATGTCATCTGCGTAGCAGTGATAGGATATGTCCTTAAAACTGCTCAAAATGTGCTGAAGAGGGAGCAGATATAACAGAAACAGTAAGGGCCCCAAAACAGAACCTTGTGGCACACCATAAGCAAGAGAAGTGCAAGAGGACCTCTACTTAGAAGCAGCCACAGAAAATGATCATTTTTCCTTTATTTATTCCCACAATCTGTGGTTTTACCCATAAACTGTGTGAAGATTGTATATATCTTAATTAAAATGCTTACAGTAAATGTTTTTTTTTTTTAAATGTTTTTTTAATAACGTCAGTGCATATAAACAAAAATTATTTGTGATACAGTCCATACTTTTATCCACCAGTGTATGAGCTTACATCTGTCCCGGCAGGTGAACATTTACATTGGTGGAGAGCTGGTGGAGTCTTTGTCAGAGGTGGAACCAGATACACCTGTGCAGGATGAAGCCCCTCCCACCTCAACAGAGGACATACCTGATGCAGGTAAACAGGCACACAGCACTTGAATTACAACACCTGAGAGTTTACCACCAATTTTTGGTTAGTTTTACCAGTTAACTGAAGCAGTATTTGTTATGATTACCTGATTACCACAGGTTGGTATCATTTACTGTGAGCTCTGGTGTAGACCAGCAAGGAAACTGTGTCTGAGGTAACTTAAAAAGACACCTGTTAGCCAATCAGAGAGCAGGCGTCCCTATAAGTTTAGTGGTTAGTTTAATTTAAAGTTGAAATATGGTTGAGTTTTTAAGGTTCTTGGCAATCCTTAAGAGGTTAACCACTAGGGGACAGCATTTTACCAGTAAGTGTGTTAAAAATGTTTTCAGATGTTTTTTTTCTTGTTTTGTTGTATCTTTGTAGCCCTACCTCCATTTCCCAGACCACTACTATAAATAGCAGTGTGTTCGGACCATAATTTGCTAAATGAATTTCAGGTTGTATCAAATAAGTCTTAGACCATGAAGTCTAAAAAAGTGTTTACTGAGGTCATAGGTCAGGTGAGCAGTATGGTATTTTTCTCATAGACCTTTATACAATTGGACTTCAGAAGAGTCACCTTCTGCTGGCCTTTAGAAAGAATGCAGGTTCAAGATGATTCAGCATTCACAGTCCAGTCCAGACCATACAAACAAACCAAAACCCGTTTAACACAATGCATAGAAAATAAAGTTAAAATATATAAAAAAATTCTCATAAGAAAAACTCAAAAGACTGAAAAAAGGCAGACAGACTGTCAGATCAGTCAGGAGGTTGTGAAAAGCAGTTCAGATACACAGCATTACCACTCTGTGTTTGTGTCTGTGTGCATTGGATCTGGAATTCCTAAGAAGTACAAGCTGTGCCACTTTTATCCTTTCACCCTTTCAACCAGAGCTTCCCTCACATGGCCCTGCACAACAATCACAGCAGAATTTAGGACACTCGTGCAAAGCTGCGAAGAGATTCAAACCAGCACTGTGAAACATTATTTACAAAAACACTCTTATACATTCCTGGCTGAAAAAGGGAGGGCCTGTCAAAACACAAAGACCAGAACAAAAGAGTAAAAAAAAGAAAAAAACTCAAGAAGCAGAAGACAGAGTTTCTGGTTTTAATATTTATATTCATATGTTTCCATTTAGAAATCAGTCACTGACTAACTTTAGCTGCAATTTATTAATTTCTGATGACCACATCTGCAGAGAAAATTACTTTAAAGTCAGTGTGACAAACAGAAATTAAAGATTGGACAAAATTATATTTCATGGGTTGAAAGTGGTCTTGAGTAGGTGTTCACAAGTTCACAAGTGCTTGGATAGTGCTTTGAGTGTTCCAGGTACAGTTTGCAACAGATGCTTGGCTGAACTTCACATCACCAAAACAGAGGAGCCAGTGGACTGGATATGACACAATCCTTTCCAGTGTCCTGCAGACTGTCCACGAGGTGCCCAGACTCTTCTTCGAGAGTCTCTCATTGAAGATTTTTTTAAGTAATTGGTACCAACATAGACAACTATTGCAGAGGCAGAGTTGTTGGTTTCTGTCAACTGTAGAACTGCCTGAAAAATGATCATTTAGACAGTTAAAGCGGTCCTTGGGCGACTGAGTTCTTCAGTAGTCGAGAGGTGTTCATGGGGTTTTAGGCAAGGTTCAAATGGTCCTGGTCACAATGTACAGCACTATGCAGAAGTCTTGAGCCACCCGTCATTTCTTTTAAATTTTACTAGGAAAATAGGAAATAATTCTCCAAGCTTCTTGAAAGACTTTCCAAAGGTTGATTTTGGCTGCCTTTTGTTCCCTTCTCTGTCAAGATGATCCCACATTGCTTCAATAATGTTGAGGTCCATGCTCTGGAGAGGCCAATCCATGATCGATAGTGTTCCATTGTGTGTTTTTCTATCCAGGTATGCTTTTACTGCATTGGCAGTGTGTTTGGGATCATTGTCATTCTGAAAAATGAAGCCTTTGACAAAAATACAATTTTATGCCTGCCAAACTGTGTTAAATTATTGTATTTTTGTGACAGGCTGCTAGTAACAAAGTGCTTAAAAATACAATTTAGAATTGGTTCTTTGCTAAGTTGTGTGTTATGTGTAGACAACACAGGTTCATCCCTTGAGTTAAGTTCCTTTTTTATGCTTGAATGATTCATAGGTCAGAGTTAAGTGGCTTAACAAACAAAAAACATTCTTAATAAAAAAAATAAAAAAAAAAAAAAAAATCAGCCAATGTCCAAAGAAAAATTTTGAAGGACCTTCAGAAAGCCTGGAGAACTATTGCCCAAGACCACTTTACAAAACTACAAGAAAGTCTGGCTCCTTGTAAGCAAAATATAAAGAAATGTGGGATGGCTCGAGACTTTTGCACAGTACTGTACATGGTTGTTGAGGAGGTTCCAGGCATTTTTGACTAGATTCATATAAGCAATAATGGATTAGAGGTCATCAAAGGCTATAAAAGGTCTTTGCAGGCATTTGAGAGGTCTCTGAATAGGTTATTGAAGTCTTTAAGGAGGTCCCAGGGTTTGTCAGGGGCTATCCTTGAGGGTCTTTAATTGTCCTTGAAGTTTTAGGCCTGAGTTGAAAGGACTGCATAAGGACAAATCAAACTACTGTCTTAAAATGCTGATTGTGTATTTGTTGTTGTGTTTTGTCACAAGCCAAACAAATACATTTTAAGGGAGTTTTGGTTTTCTGGTTTCTGTCCAGACCTGCCCAGTGGACCGCACAGCTACAGACTGGAGGAACTGGCCTACACGAGGAGCGGCGACAAAGGAGACTCGGCTAACATTGGTGAGAACAAATAAACTTCAAAAATGATATTTAGAAATAAACATCACTGATTTAAACTAAATTAAATCCTGCCTAACCTTTAGTCACACCAGAAAGACCTGACTGTCCTGGTCTCTAAATTACAACCAATGAGAGACCAGGATTCTCTGTGCCTGTTGTTAGTTTGGACTCTGAATATTGTGTAGCTCCTTGAGAGGTTCTTGAAGGTTCAATGGGTTATTGAGGAGATTTTGTTCATGTTCCATTAAAATCTTCCAAGTGAGTCCTTGAGAAAATACCATTTGTTGTGTAGAATGTTCTTTAGAAAGTCCTTAACGAGACTTAAATGGTCTTCAGAGAGGGTCACGGAGGGTGTTCAGTGTTCAAGGCAAAGACATAAAGGACACAAATTATAAAGACAAAGATTTGCAGTAACTGTTTTAAATTTACTATTCTAAGCACATTTTGTTTGGAAAATGTTCAGGCAAAATATAATGAAGCCCTGGTTTATTTTTAATAAACAAATTGGGGTAACTGTTTTTATTCCTGAAAAATGAAAGCTAGCAGATCGGTATAAAAATTCTGACTTATCTCTCTGTCTCTTTAGGAGTCATAGCTCGCCATCCCCTCTACTTCCCCTATCTAAAGAAACACCTGACTTCTTCTGTGGTGGAGGAATACTTCTCCCACCTCATCAAGCCAGGAGTGAAAAATGCTGTCACACGGTGAGGAGAGAAAAAAAAGTGTTTGTTTGTGCATGAGAGTCACTGAGGAATTAGGATATAGTTAGGTCCATATGTTTTTGGACAATGATGCTTTTTATTTTTTAGTTTTGCCTCTGACTGAAGTGCAGACTTTCAGGTTTAATTCAAGGCATATTACAAAAGAATTGCAGTAACTGTTTAGGAATTACAGCCATTTTTATACTAGTCCCCCATTTTCAGTAATTGGACAAATTAACCTAAGACCATAAACCTATTTGGAAAGTGTTTGCTGAAGTCACAGATCAAGTGGAACAATGTGTTTTTTGTCCTGGTTGTGGAACACTGGACCAGCTCTTTATCCTCTTGAGGATATTCTAGGGTGCATGGAAGTTTGCCCAAAGAGTCTACATGTGCTTTGTGGACTTGGAGAAGACATTCGAATGCCTTCCTCGGGGAATCCTTTGGGGGATGCTTCAGGAGTATGGGGTATCGGGCCCACTGTTGTGGGCTATTGGTAGTGAGAGCTTGGTTTACATTGCCAGCAATAAGTCAGACTGGTTCCTGGTGGATGTTGGTGTCCACCAGGGCTGCCCTTTGTCACCTGTCATATGCCCTTTATCTGTTCATAACTTTTATGGACATAAATTCTAAAGGCAAGTCAGTCCAAGTCTTTAGAGTGTAAGATTTACAAAAAAAAAAAAAAGACTAAAAAAAGATTTTAAAATATACTGATTTGTTGAAAATGAAAATAATTCGATATGTGACCTAAAGGACAGTGTGCTTTCAGATCAGTTGTTTTTTTTTGATTTCCTAATGCTTCACAGCTGTTTCGTATGTTGTGTCTGCCGGGATAACGAGAGAAAATCTAAAATCCTACTTAAAACATCATCACCAGGCCTCCGGCTCCATTTTTAAACTCCACATACACCACACTGACAAAGATTTAACAGAGTGCTGAAGACACTGAAGAATGGCTGTGGCTATAACCATCATGCTGTAGTCATGAAAAAACCCACAACAGACTGATGGAAACCAGGAACACAACTTCCACTTAAACAGAGATACAACACCATGAACACAACTGAGTATCAGAGCCCTCCTCCTCCTCGAGGTAATCAGCCTGTAATGACACAGCAAAGCAGACATAATAGAAACCAGGACTTTGCTGTTTGATAGCTGGAGGCGGTGGATGACCAGGTTGTCTCCAAACAAAATATTTCAAGGTTTGGTGTTTTTACAACACAAATTCCAAAACAGTTGGGATGCTGTGTAAAATGCAAATAAAAACAGAATGCACTGATTTGCAAATCTCATAAACTCATATTTTATTCACAATAGAACATAGAAAACATATCAAATGTTTAAACTGGAAAAATGTACAAAAGAAAAAATTAACATTTTAAATTTTACGTAGACCAGTTGCTGGACTTTTGGAGAGGAATGTTGTCCCATTCTTGTCTGAAACATTGTCTTGTTGAAATATGCAAGGCCTTCCCTGAAAAATACGTTATCTGGATTGGGATATGACATATGGACATGCGTTGCTCTAAAACCTGTATATACCATTCAGCACTGATGGTGCCTTTCCAGATGTGCAAGCTGCCAATTCCATAGGTACAAATGCACCCCCATACCATCAGAGACGCAGTCTTTTGAACTGAGCACTGATAACAAGCCAGATGGTCGCTCTTCTCTTTAGTCCAGAGGATGGTGGCGTCCATGTTTTCCAAAAAGAATTTCAAATTTTGTTTCTGAGCCCCTGCAGTGATGTCCATGACAGAATAATGCCTGTTTTTAATGCAGTGCCGCCCGGGGGCCCAAAGATCACGAGCATCCAGTATGGATTTATCGGCCTTGTCCCTTGCACACAGAGATTTCTCCAGATTTTTTTTAATCGTTTGATGACATTATACACTGTAGATGATGAGATATTCAAAGTCTTTGCAATTTTACATTGAGGAACGTTATTCTGAAATTGTTCCACAATTTGTACACAAAGTTTTTTTGCAGATTGGTGAACCTCTGCCCATCTTCTGAGAAACTCTGCCTCCCTAAGATGCTCTTTTAATCAATCATGTTACTGATCTGTTCCCAATTAACGTAATTAGTTGCAAAATGTTCCTCCAGCTGTTTCTTTTTAGTGCCACTTGCCTTTTGTTGTCCTCGTCCCAACTTTTTTGAGACATGTTGCTGCCATCAAATTCAAAATGAGGTAATATTTTTCTTAAAATGGTACATTTTCTCACTTTAAACATTTGAAATATTTTCAGTATTCTACTGGTAATGAAATAGGGGTTTATGAGATTTGTAAATCATTGCATTTTGTTTTTATTTACATTTCACACAGCATCCCAGCTTTTTTGGAATTGGAGTTGTATTTACTCCTCAGAAAGATGAGCTTTCTGCAAGATTACAAACACTTTATCTGCTGCCGGTGAGATTAGTAGCAGATAAGACTTTCTGTAAATTCATGAGATAAGATACACTCTGTTTATCCCAAAGCTGGGGAATTCCTTTGTTACAGCAGTTAAACACAAGAAATGTAAAACAGACGGCTTAAAAATGTACAAAGATATCTAGGTCAATAAAATGCAATATGACAAAATGAATATGTTAAAGTCAAAACTAATCTGAAATCAAAATAAATACAATAGAAGTATAGATTAAAATTAAAATATAAGCAAAATAATTCAAAATCAACAAAGCAAAAACAGAATTTAGAAAGAGCATATGCCACTTCTGTTTGGCTTTTTATCTTTTCGATTTTCGATTAACTGAAAAACACTAAATAATTAATATAATTAACAGTCATTCAAATCTTAAGTCAAGTTGTTTCCACTGGGAAAAAAATAATCCAAAGATGAAATTCTGTTTTCTGGACTTTAATTCAGATACATGACTTTTGTCTTTTCAGGTCAACCAAACTCTCCTGGAAGCATGTTACAGTTGTGTTAAGTGTACAATATTAGACGTTGTTTTAAAGGCACAGTTAACCCTAAAATCATTCATTTTTACTATATTTCCTCTGGTTTTTAATGCTGTTTATCCATCTAGAATTTATTTGGTGTGAGTTTTCCAGTTTCAATGTGTCTGCAAAAACTCTGCAGCAGTCTTCAAAAATTATGACCCTTTTACTTGAAAAGAATTGAAAATATCCACCAACCTTTTTGTTAGCAGTTTCATGTAGAAACTGTTTGTTCTCTACCGAATTACACCTGCAAACTGCATCACTGTGCACCCCATGATTAGAGGCTCGACGGGATGGTGTCCTCCTTAGCTGAGCTGTAATGTTGCCTGGCTGCACTTTCCTTTTGGTTGGCTTATACAGACAGAAGGAATAACACAAATTAAAAAGTACAATTAACTGCAGAGCAAGCCATATTATTTGTCAGATAATTACATTAGAAATGCTCCAGAACAGCACAAATAAGGTCCAGAGATCCAGTTCAGTCCCTACAGTTGTCAGCCAAAGTGGTCACACCCCAAAATTTAAGCCTTAATAAAAACTCAGACGGGTGAGTTCTAAAAAAATTCACCTCCCGCACAGTTATTATGAAGGAGGAAATCAGCTATAGAGGCCCAAATTATTTGTGTATCAGGCTGTAAACATGTTTATTTCTGCTGTAAAGTTGGATATTTTAACATGGCAGTCTATGGAGCCTCAAGTGGCCGTTAGAGGAACTGCAGGTACTTAATTAATTAATTTTTTTGCCCTGGAGGTTAGAGCTTGTTGGATTTGCCTGACGAGACAATGAGCTTAGAGGGTGTGGCTGTACCTGACTCCGAACATGTGTACAGTCATGGCGGACATTTTTAAGCGGTGACTCAGCGCGTGGCGTGTTGGCGATTAGCGTAAGGAAGAGATGGAAGCCGTAAAGCTTGCTGACCTGCGTCTCCTCTCGCACCCCAAAACGCCTCCCTGCTGCCACAGACGCTTCATTAGTCCACCTCCGGCGCTCGTTAACCCAGCAGGAGGCCGCACACACACACACACACACTTGCACACACACAGTTAAATGCTTACAGACAGGAGCACACACACACACTTTACTAGTAAACCACACATTAAACTGCACACACATCAAAAGCCCATGTCGCACATTTACTTGTGCAATAAACCACCAAACTAACACATGGTGCCAGGCTGTGTGTGTGTGTGTGTGTGTGTGTGTGTGTGTGTGTGTGTGTGTGTGTTTAACACATTTGGTCAACTGTGTGGCTTTTAAAGTGTCGATTACCATGGTTATGGGTGTTTTTTTTTGGTTTTTTTTCCTCCCGTTGTCATTTACAGATACACTCTGCCAGGGATCCACGGCCTTAACTTTGTCCTGCAGAGCTCGCTGGGAGGGGGTGGAGTGGCCTCGCTGCGCAGTGACCCCCAGGTAACACATGGCCACACATACATACGTCTTCCTGTAGCTGTGAGGACACTTAATGACATTAAACCCTTTGCTTTAACCTGAACCAGATCCTCAGCCGAAGCCCTAAAACAGTCAGTTCTGGGTACAAAGAAATGTACCCAGAAACACACATACATATGCCTCCACACCTTCCACCACCTCTCCTCTCCCGCTTCATCCACTCGCTGTCTGTAAAAGTTTAACGAGCAAGTTCAGTCTTTGCAAATCTCCTGTAATGTGTGAGAACGGGGCAGCCAGTTCAAAATGGGTCTGCAGCCTCATTTCAGTCTGTATGCAACTGAAAATGATTGCCGTGCTCACGTTTCTCCACCTAAACAACATAAGAACAGTTAAAGCTCTTCTTCTGCCTTTTTTTTCCCATTAGACAAAAATCAAACCTGCATTTATTTAATGATCAGTCTGACAAAATGAACAAAACTACTCATGACTTTTCCACAAATGACTAAAATCTCCTTAATTTTATTCCTGGACTCTACTAGAGCAGTTTTGCATGACTACAGTTCAAAATAATCCTTATTTGTCCTGTGCTTGGTCTTATGCTGCGTTCCAGTTACCTCGGAAGTCAGATTTTGGAGTTGAGTGCGTTGTGATACTAAAGTTGGAAAATCAAGGAAAAACTGAATTTGTTTTGCTTCTTAGCAAGGTAGAGCCATTCATGCATCACTAGCAATACAGCACGATACTTGTATTTTTTTTAAAAATTTTTTAAAACACCACTGCAGCACGTTCATGGATAGAGCCTGGTCAGTGCCCTGTGCACGGCTTATTTAGCAAGTCACAAATGCACAACAGTGGCAGTACAGATTAAAAGTTTTACAGTTTTACTAATGTTTACGTTCACTGCCACTATCTCGGATTGTTAAATCGGGGTTGGTGGGGCTGCTCCGACTTTCTGAGTTGAAAATTCCAACTGGGAACTCGGAAATTCCAACTTCCGACTTCATCTGGAGCGCACTATTAGTGCAGCCCCTTAGTTCTTAGTTCGTAACAATTTTTTAGCTCCTCCCTGTTTAAGCCAACTTTGTTCTGATTGGCTGCTCCTGTTCCATATTAGGATATCCCTTCACTATGACATCATAGAGATACAAGAGCTGAAAAAAACTGCCTTAAACTCAGTATTTAGAGCAGTCTGAAGGCTGAGCTTTTGGGTCACAGGGATTACTTGCACACAGACTTTGTTAACCATCAGAGTATCTGGAACTTCTTCCCCTCATGAGGTTTTTTCAGGGAGTTTAAAGGTTGAAAAAGGTTCCTCCTGACTGCCATTTGTCTGTGTTTCCACTGCCGTGCCAGACTTTTAAAAAATGTTTGATGAGTTTACATCACAGGTCGGACTTTAAAGATCATGACGGCTCTGAAACAGTTCTATTGTTCAGATTTCATGCTTTGTTTTTGCTATCACTGCTCCCCCTTTATCTTGCTTTAGCTCTCTCTCCCTCTGGACTTCATCAATGATGTAATCTCCAAAAAAAGGGGGAATATTACAAAAAAATGCACCACCTCATCAGTCCATTTCTAACTATTATTTATCATCCATTCAATTAAATATTATTTACAGTCATCTCAAGGCTTATTCACAGCCCTGAACATAAACAAAACAAAGGATCTTTGAATGTGTAGTTTACATTTAGAGTGACAGCCTTCTGCCATGAAACTGGCTGAAAAATAAAATAAAGCTTGCCTTTACAGCTCCGTTACTTTGAGATTGGGTCAAAAACCCCTCTAGCCCCTTCTGAAGCCTCTGGTCCATGTCCATGACTCCATATCTGTGCTGGTATGAAGACGCAGATACAGTGGTAAATGTTGTAAGATGAATTCTGCAGCGTATATTTACAGAAAGTACCTTTACTACAATGTCTATTATTTTATATCAAATTAACAACAAAATTGCATTAATTTGACATTAACTACCCTCAGATTTTCCACATATTAAGTATTTTGTGTGACTTAATGTGTCCACTTACTTTTGAACCACTAAACTTTGAGCACCATGTGTTCAAAGACTTAGTAATGTTGAAATGTGTAAAGTAAAGACATTATAGCGCACGTCCAAGCCCTCTAAAAGGTGGAGAAATCTCTTGTCACAATGGTGGTCCTTTGTCATCAAAGCATTTCTTTTCCCTCGTTCCTCTTCCTTCTTCTCTCCCCCCCCCCCCCCCCCCCCCCCCCCCGTCACCCCCCCCCCCCCCCCCCCCCCCCACCCCACACCCCCCCCCACCCCCCCCCCCACACACCCACCCACCC
>VUQI01020692.1:3151-21406 GCA_015106735.1 Paratilapia polleni | reverse complement strand
TCAATCTTGTACGTGGAACAATCGACAGATTCTGAGCCTATGATCGAAGACTACGAGCAGCAGTGTGTTTGGTAAGAAGTTGGGATAAATTGTCTGGAGCCTGGCCGTTTAGTGCTCTGTATGTAAGTACAAGAATTTTAAAACGAATTCTAAAATTTATTGGGAGCCAATGTAAAGAATATAAAATGGGAGTGATGTGAGCTCGCTTGCTAGAACGTGTTAATATGTATGTGAAGAAGAGTCCCCATTTATATACACGAACTGGAATCTATCAGATAGATAACTAGTCAAACCAGTGCAGCGCATTCCCTTTAATATCAACAGTGTATTCTAGTCTCTGTAAATGTAAATACAGAAGGTTTACAACAGGGTGCAAACCACTGGTTACACTCAAGAACAAGAAGGCCAGATTAGACTTTGCCAGAAAACATTTAAAAAAGCCTGCACTGTTCAGAACAAAAATTCTTTGGACAAAAGAAACCAAGATTATTGTGTACCAGAATGATGATAAGAGAAAAGCATGGACAAGCAAAGGAAGAGCTTGTGATCTGAAGCATACCAGATCATTTGTTAAACATGGTGGAGGCAATGTTATGGCTGCCAATGGATCTGGGTCACCAGTGTTTATTGATGATGTGACTGCTGGGCTATACTCTCTGCTCGGGTTCAGCCAAATGCTGTAAAAGTGATTGGAAGGAGCTTCGCGGTGCAATAATAATGATGACCCACAGAGCTTCTTCTTCTTCTTTAGGGGTCACCACAGCAGATCATCTGCCTCAATCTCCCCCTATCCCTAGTATCCTCTTCTGTCACACCAACCCTCTGCATGTCCTCCTTCACTACATCCACAAACCTTCTCTGTGGTCTTCCTCTTTTCCTCCTGCCTGGCAGCTCCATCTTCAACATCCTTTGCCCAATATATCCATATCCCTCCTCTGCACGTGTCCAAACCACATCAACCTTGCCTCTCTAACTTTGTCTGCAAAACACTCAACCTGAGCTGTCCCTCTGATGTACTCATTTCTAGTCCTGTCCATCTTGGTCACTCCCAGTGAAAATCTTTAGCTCTTCAACTCTGTCACCTCCAGCTCAGCCTCCTGTCTTTTTGTTAGTGCAACTGTCTCCAAACCATACATCATAGCAGGTGTCACTACTACCTTGTAAACCTCCCCTTTCACTCTTGCTGCTATCCTTCTGTCACAAATCACCCCTGACACTCATCTCTACCCACTCCACCCTGCCTGCACTCTCTTCTTCACCTCTCTTGTGCAATGTCTGTTGTTTTGAATGGTTTACCCCAGGTATTTAAACTCATTCACCTTCACTACCTCTGTTTCTTACAGCTTCACTCTTACACCTGTCTCCCTCTCATTCATTCACACATGTATTCTGTCTTCAACTGACTTTCATTCCTCGTCTCTCCAGAGCATACCTCCACGTCTCCAGGCTCTCTTCCACCTGCTCCCTATTCTCACTACAGAGATGACCCACAGAGCTTCACACTGTAATAATAATAATGGCCCAAACATACTGCAAAAGCAACCGAAGAGCTTCTCAAGGCAAAGAAATAGGATATTCTTCAATGGCCGAGTCAGTCAACTGATCTCAACCCAATAGACCATCTTTTTTCATTTACTGAAGACAATACTGAATGCAGAGAGACCCACAAACAAGCAGCAACTGAAAGCGGTTGCCGTAAAGGCTTGGCAGAGCATTTCAAGGGAGGAAACACAGCATTTGGTTATGGACTCTAGCCTAATCAAATGCTGGACTCTAGACTCTAGACTCTAGACATTAAGGGTTGTTAAAAAACAACCCTTAATGTCCAATTACTTTTGAGCCTCTGAAAATATCTGTAATTCCTAAGCAGTTCATGCTTTAATACTTTAATGCAATACGTTTGTTAAACTCCTTGAATTAAAGCTGAAAGTCTGCATGTTACATCTTGATTGTTTTAAATCCACTGTGGTGGTGTACAGAGGCAAAATTACAAAAACTGTCTCATAGTCCAAAAACCTATGGACCTAACTGTATGTATTTTCTGTCCACTGGTACTTTGACTCCCTGCTCTTGTGTTATTAAATTATCTTGAGTATCTTACTTCATTCCAAGTAATTTTAGGATTTTATATTGTTTTTATGAGTGTACATAAATTGTTTGTGTGCTTGTATTTACAGATTTAGTTCCTCAAAAGTACCATTAAGGACACATTTTAATTGAATTAATTGAATGTGTTTGACTCATTCACTGGAATCTGCACAGTATTTGTATATCTTACTGTGGAACAAACAATAATTACAAATTAATAATCCTGACAGGAAAACTGACTGAGTAGCTGATGGATCAGCCAACCAAGAAGCATCACTCCTTTAGGTCTGATGAATTGTGGGAAAAAGATGGGTTGTAATCAAGTCAAACAGAGGTTTTTGATTCCCAGAAAACTAAAATTGTCAAGCCCATTGCAGGGATAAAGTCGATTTGCATCATCTAGTTTAGTGTCTACTGGGCACATTTTCAGATTTCTATCTCTCTGCCATCCCTCTGCCAAGAGGAGTTTATTGTTTTTAGATATGACAACTGTATTTGAATCCCAGACCATTAGAGAGCATATGGTTCTCTTCTTTCCAGTTATGCAAGACTACAGTTCATGTGTTCCTTGGCTGACTAGTTGTTTATTATCATAAAAGTATGCTCCAGATGTCTCTTATTTGGAAATATTAAAGGAGACTTCCAGGTGCTGTATTCAAAAATTAGCTTTATTACTATGCATCTTGCATACATGGCAGTGCAACATGTCACCACCACCGATGATGCTTCCCAGAATATCTGTAATATAACTGAAATTCTAAAAACTAAATATTCAGTGCAAGACGATTTTTTCCAGACAGCAGTAAAATGCTGCCTTCAGTGTGTGCACCAACTTTACTCACAGAACTCTGGGCCTGCTGTGCCCAAACACGGCAGACATTATTCTCATTAAGAGATTTAGCCAACTATACAGCTACAGCACGAGGCAGGAACACAAAGACTGGTTACACACATAAAGACACCCACATGAAATTAACCAACACATACTCTTACAGTAACATTGCCAGCGTGAGAGCACACACTCACACCCACACAGAGGTCGCAAGAAGAGGAAATGTAGCTGAATTATTCAAAATCCAGAGAAATGCTTGTGTAAGAGGAGATGAGGGAAAAGTCCGCCGACTGGATTTATAAAGAAAGAAAGACAGCCAAATATGCAGCGAAAGAGACAGAGAGAGCAGGATGGATGAGTCAGCAGTCTGCCAGAAAACAGGAGCTGAGAGACATAAAAAGAGCTCATAGGATTTAGCTATCACTGGAGTCCTGACAAAAGAAATTTCTGGGCTCACTTTACTGTGTGACTGGTTTGGTTTATGTATACTTGTATTGCTCATGTTGTGGGGGCCTAAGTGTATTATACAATCACATTTTGAGGACCAGCCTTCATACTGGGACATAATCCTTAGATTTTAGGATGAACACTTGGTTCCAATTAG
The DNA here is from genome assembly GCA_015106735.1 of Paratilapia polleni. Taxonomy (NCBI): domain Eukaryota; kingdom Metazoa; phylum Chordata; class Actinopteri; order Cichliformes; family Cichlidae; genus Paratilapia; species Paratilapia polleni. The sequence continues at coordinate 17,882 of VUQI01020692.1, read as the reverse complement.
GGTACAATGAGATTTAGCCAAGTAATAATTTTGGTTGGGTTAGTCTCTAGGAAATGAATGTAACTCAGTGTTTGTGTGTGAGGCAGTTTATTTCTGAGGAAGGTCTGTTAAACCACAGCAAAAATATTTTTGCTCAAGAACATCAACTGAAATTGTAACTTTATTGCAATCTTAAAGAAATAATTCAATGCTGTGGGAAAAATGCATCTTTGCCAAAAGTTAAACAAGGAAACTGAAGATCTTACATCTGTACACAAATGTTAAGGTACAGTCAGCAGGCAGGTTAGCCTAGCATAGCATGAAAATGAAGCAGAAAAAGCACAAAATGTAGCTTTTACCAAGTTAATATGTGCACACAGAGAAATTTTAAAATGGAAATATGCAGTTTTACTAGAAGTTAGTTGCTTTGCCTCTTTGCAAATGGCAAGTTCCTAGACTTACAGCTTCTGACCTGGCAGCTTCATGATAATGGCAACAGTCTAGCTGTTGTTCACCAATAGAAAATACAAATACTTATTAATGTGTCTATAAGTTATTTTTTCTTTCTTTTTAAAAAAAAAAATTCTCAATGTATCAAATTATGATGTGAAAACAATGTGACAGTGGAATAAGTGTTTCAGCTAATTATGTTTCTGTCCAGCCTATTCTGGGTCAATCTCATTGCTTTTACAGATTTAGGCCACACAGTTTTCCCAAAAAATACTGTACTACCTGCTCAGCACTATCTTGTTAACAGTGAAGTATTTAGTTGCTGGTCAAAAGTATCAGGCCAAACTTATTAATCATTTAATTCAGGTGTTCTCAGTCCCATTGCCGCAGGTGTATGACATTAAGCACATAGCCATGCAGTCTGCCTTGAGAAACATTTGTGAAAGAATGGGTCGTTCTAAAGAGCTCACTTGATTGTGGCATGGGTTTCCATGGCCGAGCAGCTCCTGTAGGTGTAAAGTGCAGTTGGCCCAGTAGTTTTGTCCATATAGTGTATTTCCCTCAGGAGTTGGTATCAAAGACCAAAGGCAGTGAATACTGAATGTTCTTCATGTGAAGAGTCAGCTTTGTTGTTTTGGTAGAAATATTTTTGAACTTCATGTATTCACCCATGTGAGAAGAATAGGAATAATGGAAAAAAACAGCCCTAATTCTAATTTGGGAGTGCTCTCATCTTAGGGGTGGCCCGAATGCAAACTTCTTGTTACACTGGATAAATTGCATAAATTAGCTACTTTTATTGTTTAAGTAGTTAAAGTTTACATTAAAGAAGTCAGAGTTTTGCACCTATAAAAATTGAATTGATAGAATTAGTAATGGATTTCATTTTGATGTAGCCTCACAGTGCTCTGTCTAATGACATAAATGTATCAAATGTCTGACGAAGACAAGTCCAATGTTCACTTTTATTTCTGGTTCTTGAACTAATTAACTAACCTAACTTAACTAACTTGATTTTAGCAAGTAGCTATTTTTTAAGCAAACAGCTGTCTGTTGTAACTGGGTGGATGACAGAAGATAAAGTGAATCAAAAGCAGTGGCTGCAGTCTGAAAAACCAAAACAATGAGGCCATAAAGTTTTATAGAGCTAACAGGAGAACTCCACACTTGGTTGATAATTTCCTATGGATTCATTACTACAAGCTAACCTTTTCACATATCTGTTATGTGAGCTGTTGATAACTTAGAAATGTTGATAACTTAGAAATGTTGATAACGGAAGTTCAAAATACAGACGTATAATAACAAAAGACAGATTTCAGTCAGCAGAGGTAATCCTATATCACGGGTGTCTGATATTAAAACAATTTTTTTTGCAAAATTTTTGAGCTTAGAGAATATTTATAAATATTGCATTATCAAACAGTTTTTTAAGCGTGGGAATTAACGCCAACCACATTCACACCCAGAAATATTAAATGAGAGGTCTTTCAGAAAAGGGCACAGTGTCTCCTACACAGTTTCCCAGTGTTTTATAAGCTCTACAGTTAGTGCTTGAGGGCTAGACATCCCAGAAATAGACACTGGAGACTAATATTCCTATCGAGAAACAAACCAGAGGTCCACGAAAGATGAGTTAGACAGGGAGAGGGTCAGTAGTCCTGGCATATCTACATGTGTTATATGCATGAAAGAAAAAAAAGCAAAAGCAAAAGCTGTATTCCCTCTATTTTCCCTTTTAGTACAATCACAAGGGGTACATGTCTCATTTACCGAACACTGTTGAAAATGAGTTGAAAGGACGTATAGAAAGCAAAAGACAAAAACAAGTGAGGAGTCATCCACTGTCTCACTTCAGTCCAAAAATAACTCTGGAAAGGACTGTGGACAGACTATTTCCAGAGAAAATCTCAATAAAAACAGGTCATACTTTGAGAGGAATGCTTGGAATTCCAGCTCTCATAAAATCTTAAAAACTGGCCTCTGGGAAATATAATTTTTCCTGAAGTACCTGTCACTACAAGTACAGCTTTATACTTGATTGTAAGATAAACCAATTTGTGTTTGCAAGAGATGAGACAGGGTGTTGATTTTAGGCTAAATACTCTACACAACAACACAGGGATGTGCTTAACTTTTTCCAAGGCTAACTGTCCAGTTGTGGAGCCTCATTGCGTGAACAATGTGGCTTTTAGCTGTGTTGCAGTACATGCTACGGTTGTTTGTGTGTCTGTGTGGGAGGTGGATTGAAAGACTAGCAAATTCTAGTTTTGTCTTTTTGTCTTCTTAGAGTAAGTTGCCCACATTTGTTGTGATCAGTAAAGCCATGAGTCATAGAGAGTAGGATTTCAGACAGATGGAAGTAGCTAGGGCCTGTACTACTGTAACGCCACAGTTTAACAGGGTTTTTTTTTTAAGTGAGCTCAAGCTGTTTATGCCAAATGCCCCAATCTGTAGTCTTGACCCTTAAACTTCCTCTAATTTATAACTTTACTGTAAACATAGTCTCTTGCCACAGCTTGTCAGAGATACAGATTAAGCCTAATGCTGTTAACTGTTTACTGTTAAGCTTTTTAAAGGACATCTCTCACTCACTCCCTTGATTTTTTTAAAACCCACAGACAAATTCAGAAGGGTTTTCTTCTTTTTTTTTTCAGAGATCACTAATTAAACAGTTGCATTCCCTAAAAACAGATTAATCCATCACAGGATAATTTGAGTGACACATGAAGGCACTGTGTTTGTTTTCAAGCATCAGAGAGATGATGCTGATCAGCTTCCATTAAGTGCTGCTGATGGGACTTGAAATGCCATCAGGTTCTCAGGTCACTGATGACTCACAGTTTGACATTATAAGGGGCATTGTGATTAAGCCCTGCTATGAATGTCTGTTAGCCCTTATCTCACAAAGCTTCATGACCATCATCACATTTTTTCTGTGAACTCGTAACTGAGCTGCATTTCCCCCCATGGCTGCCTCTCCTGGATGTCTAAGGTCTCCGGGCCTTTACCCTGGACTCTTCCTGGAAACTGAACAGAGACACATGGGAGCTAAAGAGTGGGTGGCTTTAAATGAAACACTGGTGTAGAACTAACCAAAGGAGAGTAAAAGAGGCAAACATGAAGGTCCCTAAAAAATTCCCTGAAAACTCAAGTATTTCTCTGTGACATTAAACATCCAATATCAAATGTGCAACAGTCAGATGGATGGAAAAAAGATTATTTATTTGAGTTGAGATAGCTCAAACACTCAGCTATCAGATTAGACTGACAGCACCTTGGTAAAATATTACATCACAAGTGTCATCAGATTGTGATTCAGATGCTGATGAGGCCTGAATCATAGAAAACAGAAGACCACAGACAAAAGCGCAAATATGGAAATCCATCTGTCCAGTTTAGGGTCACAGATCCCAGCTGTCATAGGGTGAGAGGTTACACCCTGGACAGGACCCCAGTCCAGCCCAGCCAATATGAAAACCTTTTATATAAAAAAACAAATAAAATAGTTGTGTTTGTGTACAATTTAATTTCTCTTACTAATAAGCTGGTTGAGAAAATAACTTTTCGAGGCCTTTAAATGTGCAATATAGCACATACAAATTGTAGACAGAAACAGTTCTGAGCAAAGTTTCAGGAAGGGAGTGTCAACAAACAAAAATGGAAAGAGTAACAGTATAAATATATGAGGTTTTAAAACTCAAGACTCTACAAAGCCATACCAAAATCTACGCCAGGATGTGCTGATTAAATATGTTCAACATCAACAACTTCAGCGGTGACTGTGACTTTTAATCAGCACATCTAGTCCTAACAGCATAATTATGATAAGCAGCACAGAGATCAAAGCAATACAGAAATCCTTGGATTGGATAGAGGAAAACTCAGGCGTGTTAATCCCATACGATGTTTAACTGTTAATAAAGTATTCTGTCTGTTTATAGAAAATGAGAAATTATCCCAACATTCTCTTTAGCTCTGTGATAGAAAAAGCAAAAGTAAAAGCACTTGGGAAACACACTACATAACTAGTCTGTATGATGATCTTGCATGCAGTTAAAATCCTAAACTGTGCCTTCTGCTTTAACTGCAAAATGATCCAGTCAGAAACCAGAGCTATATATAGACTGCTTCTGTAGCTATACATCTCATGTGCATGTGCAGTAGTCTTTTAATCTGAGCAATTGCCACGTGGGAGGAAAATTTTTATTCTCAACCTGCCATCTAGTGGATTGTTTGGGAATTATAAATTGTGTTTATTTCAAACTAAACTATATTTGCCCTCTAGATGGCAACACGTTGACTGGTTTATGGTTTGAACAGGAGCTGAACTCATCTAAAGTGTAAAGTGTACAGTAGAGTCTATGTTGTGGTTTAGATTAATTCATTTGCAGCAGACATATCTATGATTTTATTGTAGAAACAGATGTTTTTTGTTGTTGAGTGAAGGTTTATATTTAGTGTGGGCTTAGTTATACTGTTTTAGTGAGGACACAGCTGTGTCCCCTGTCTGCCTTACTGAAGTAGTCTGGTGCTCTGCTGTAACAATATGTCTTGGCAAGACTAGAAAACACCACCCACACTCCAACAACTGCTTCAGCAAGTCACACATTCAGTGCAGCACAGAGGAACATATTAAAAGCAGAGTCTGTGAAGACTGGCTGAAATGGTAGTAATTTGCTCACAGCAGGAGTCACTTACAAACCAAATTTTTCCTTGTTTTTCCTGATTGTGGTCCCTTCAGCCTGTCTTTCCTTTTTGTTCTTCCATTTTGTTTTTGCTTCCATCATTGTTCCAGCCAGCAGTAACCTGGCACTCTTTGTTTAAATAAGCAGGAAATGTTCTCTGTCTGGGTTCAACTTATGATATGTGGACTTACAGGGCGTTCAAATGGGGTTACAAGGTCATTTTTAAGGTCATTTCAGCATGGAGGAAGGCTTCTAGAATGACAAACTAACATCACTATTCTAAAATAGTACATAATGTCAAGCTACTGAAACTTTGTTTTCTGCAACTTTAATTTGACTTTGCATAAATGTCAGTAGTTTCTGGCTCCAGCACTGCAAGGATTTTCAGTTGCCAGGGTGTATGACCTTAAGGTTCAGATTATGTTATGAATGAAGATTTTCATTACCAAAACAGGAAAGAATACAGATTCTTCCAGTAACAGGATTTACACACTGTGTGTGTGCGTGTGTGTGCGTGTGTGTGCACGCTCTGTATGTCTAGGTGTTGACTTAGGTTTGTTTAAATTAAGGGAAAGTCTTTCCAAGACAGAGAGGATGGAGGAGGGATGAGAAGACATAAACAGAGGAGTGGAACCTGCCTTTTGGAAAGCAGCTGCTGAACAGACTAGATAGAAAAATACACACAACTGTACAGATCCTTCTTTGGAAGCTTTTATTCTAAAGTGCCTAAAATATACAGTGCAATAGATTCTACTTAGCTGTATTTTGAGGCTTGTAATAAACTGCAGTATTTCAAACTCTAGCAAACAAAGTATACATTATCAGACTAGTTGATTTGGACAGGAAATGCTCTGCTCTCTTGTTTTAATCAGAAATCAGTATTGAACATATTTCCCAACAGTTCATATTTCCATATATAGCTTATTCATAACTAAGTCCCGCCCGAGGAGTGTTCACACTTAAAAACAAATTAATTCTCCCAGTTTTCAATGCACCAAAAGCTGAGGGTGGATGTTGAACAGCAGGTCATCATTCCCTCTGCGAATCTCAAGTAGGAGTGGCTGGTCGCTCTGCAACACCTTGTGGATGTCTTCAGTGGTCCGGACTGGCTTTTCATTCAACTTCACTATAACATCACCTTCCCTAATCCCTCCACTAAGATAAGGAAAAGAAGAGAAACTCTAGTCGACAATTTGCTATAAGGATGCCAGAAGGAGAAGAACAGACAGGTTCAACATAGACATAAAATGACATCATAGTCCATAAATATTTAATCACTTTCTGGAACTACGAAACGGAGTGAAATCATTTGAAGCAACACCAAAGTTTGGCTGACAAATGCTTCTTTTAAGAACTGTCTAGTAAGTTATCTTTATTGCTTTGTGCATGTCTGTGTGTGTGTGTGTGTGTGCGTGTGTGTGTGTGTGTGTGTGTATGTTTACTTGGGTTTTTGCATGTGTGTGTGAGCATACTTTTCGGCTGGAGTGTTAGGTATGACCTGCCGCACCAAAACTCCGCTGCTGATGTCAGGGAAGTCAGGGTTATGAAGTCTCAACTCTGCTACAAGACTGTGGCACACACAAGACAATATTAATGCTAATAACGTGCACTAACAGGTCCATCATCAACAAACGTCAACTGTGTAAAAAAAAAAAGGAAGTACATCCCATGGAAATTATTATCTTTTTGGACATATTCAGACAAGCAAACATTTGATTTTCTTTGAAACAGCTCAGATTGACAAAGATGATAAACTCAAACAAATGACACATAAAGTCACATGGAAAAACTACACTGCTATATATATCATATATTAGGGTGCAAATTTTGTAAGCTAACCAGAGCTCCCAGAGAAAACATGCAAACTCTGCACAGAAGAGTCCTGCTGGGGTTTGAACCCAGGACCCACTTGCCGTGAGGGAACAGTGTTAACCACTGAGCCACCATGCTGCCAAGTAATTAGAACCAGAGTGACAAGTGGAACCTATTTTATTTTAACCTGTGACATAGGATCTGCTGTTCTCTTTGCCAGTGAAGTATGTGGTTTTATCATGCCAAGATCTGAAGAGCTCTCTAAAGCCTTCAGAAAACGTTCCCCAAATGTCTGATGATTTAAAAAATACTTTCAATTTCAATTTATTTGAATTAAATGATTCCACTGTAAAGAAAACTGTCCAGGACTGGCCACCCCAGCACATTCAGCCCCTCCAAAAAACAAAAAAACAAAAATTTGACCTGCAGGACCTGTGAGGAAAAAGCCTTGGCTGTCCAAAAAGAACATTAGAGCAAAGCTGCAATCTGCCAGTGAACGTCACATGGGAAAAGACCAGGCCTTTTGAAAACTAGTGCTCGGGACATACAAATCAAAGGTAAAGTTGCTTGGCCACAGTAACAGTAGACATATTTGTTGCAGACCGAATGCAGGTTTTTCAGGAGAAGAATCTCATACCAACTGTGAAGCATGGTGGTGGAAATGTTATGGTTTGGGGTTGTTTCACTATCTCAGGGACTGGGCAGCTTGTAGTCACTGATTTAATTATAACTTCTGTACCATATCAAAAGGTGCTTGAATATAATGTGAGACCATTTGTCTGAAAGCAGAGTGGTTGAAGAGTGGTAAAAAAAAATTTCACTGACTTGTAAAATGCCTACAAGACGCTATCATTGCTAAAAGGGTTAATACTAGCTTCTGAAGTGAACTGCGTACAACTGGTATTTTTGTTAAATGAACAATTTACAAAACAAATATTCCTTGTGGTGTTGTTTGGGTATACCACCTTTATCTGTAGTAGGTACTGTATAAGAGAGAATCAAATGTTTGTTTCTGCAAATCTATGTAAAAACCCAAGAAATGACTGAATGAACATTAATGCAAAATTTAATTTCTGCTTACAGTCTAATGTGTGTGTGTGATTGTTACAACTCACGCTTTAGTGATGGTGACCATCCAGACACCTAAAAAATATCTCTTTACTTGTGACATCTCTGAAAACACAACAATATAACCTTTATTTTCAACACGGCCTCAAGTAAGGAGTACGTTCAGCTGAAAGGGTAAGATGAGCTATCTGAGAAAACAGTTCCTAACAACTGTATTAAACAGACTTTAAAGCAAAACTCTAAATATAAGCATTAAAAATATTCCCAATTCTGATGATTTTATTGGTTATCATGAAATAAATATTACAGTTAATTTGTTTACAGTTCTGAGGGATGAAAATGTTTTGCCAAGAAATAGAAATGTTAGTCTTAAATCAAATGTCAATCTTTGAGGAACATGAACAGCTCCAGCTTTTTTTCACTGTCAGTCTACACTCTTAACTGTGTGTTTGGTCGGATAGCAAACGTTTTAGTTGACATATATGTAAATAGTTACAACAGTTATATCACAAAAACTTTTTGTACATCAGCGTCTCTCACCTGCATCAGACTGTGGTTCCTCCATATGTCTTCTCTGCTGTCTCGTTTTTTCTGTCACAACAAAAACCAGGAAGAGCGGTGATTAATGAAAATTAGAGGTAAATACTGAGGGGGGGAAAGTTATTTAAAGAAACTTAAAGAATGTATTTAGGTGTTAAGATGACAAACATCACAAAAAAAAAAAAAAAAAATACCACCTTTTCTGTGTTTGATCTGTGACTCTGAGAGGAAGCGGCTGATCCGGTCTGAAGGTATAGCGAAGGCGATCCCTGCTGTCACTTTAAGAGTGTTGATTCCGATCACCTCACCATCCTGATGGAAACACATACACATGTACAAACACAGCCTGCCATCACAAACACAAAATGGTGGCTGCCAAGAAGGGCTGTGTGCTGACATAAATAACAGCCAGTAAGGACTGAGAAAAATATGTCATGATTTCCAGAAAACAACTGCATCAGTTAATATTTAGAGCTGAACATGTGGCAATTACTAAGAGATATTAATAAAAAGGTTTTTTGCATGGTTTAACACGTTGCACGTGACTATTTAAACATGCACTGATGTATGGTCTTATTAATATAACTGCACTCCATTTATCACTACACAGAATATCTGTAAACATGGGACACAGTTTTAATGCAGTGAATAAAAATAAACTGCATGTTTTACTTTGAGCATTTTTACTAATATTAATATTAAAAGTAAGCTTAAGTAAAAAGAATTGAAGTAATGGCAATAGTAGCTATAGAAAAAGTGAAATAGTATGGTATTGGTCAGTGTATTCTCCAGTCACTGTAATATTTGAATGACGGTCTGCATGAAATTATAATTGTATAAATCTGCAAACCAATTTTGAGCCATTTTGAGTTTCTCAGTCTTATTCTTGGTTCTGGACACACAAAGAGGAGGTTTTGTAAAACTAGCACTGTTAACATGATGGTCCCAGGTTTTGGATTCTGGTTTCTGATTCTTAGTTAATATTTTTGACTCTTAGTTGTGTTTGAGTGTTTTATTATTCTATTGTTTGAGGTTTTGATTTTTGCATTTGTTAAATTTCTTATTCTAGTAGACTGTGAGTCTTAGCTCTTGTATTACAAAGTCTTAGGTTACTGTGTTTATGTTTGTTAAATACTCTAGTGATGACTTTTAGTTTTTGTGTTATGTTGTGTTTTGGTTCATGTCCATCATGCCCAGATTATTCCTTTTGGATTTAACCTGGTTCTTTATGTTCTTTAAGGATTCTCTGGGTTTCCCATGTTTTGGACATTTGATCCCTTTTTGGACTTTGTGTTTATTGGACTACTGATGAGCTATCAAAGCTTGCTTTTTGTTTGTATCTTCTACCTCCTGCATTCTGCATTTTGGGTCCTCTACACCTCTACACTTCACAAAGCTAATTGTAACAGTTAATAGTTTCCTTTAATGTGTTACAATAATACAACATAATCAGGAATAATTATATAGTCCTAAAGTATTGAACAGTAATGTCCTTAATGTATATCGCACTTGTAGCTCCCTCTGTACTCTCGGGAATAATATGTATGTGATATTTCAGGATCACATGACAGTTTGATGGTTCTTAACTGTATATGCTGCATTTGTATAGTGCGAACTCCCATCTGAAAAAAGGCCATGTTCTTTGTTTTGCAAAACTGAGAGAGATTTTGGCGCGAATCATTCTTTAGTATTTTAGATACTTTAGCTTCTCCACATCGCCACATTCGCAGTCAAATGGATCATCCGTTGTACAGCACACTACTTACCAAATTAACAAGAGGTCCTCCTGAATTGCCGTACTTGACACAAGTATGGAATATATAAAATAGAAACAATCACAACAATAATTCTGACACATCTGGAAATATTACAAGAAAATTAGGTAACGTAATTATTGTGTATAGATCTAGATAAATAAAAATATTTCACGTTAATAATTGCATCAGTCTGGATGTAGTCCATGTCTGAGTCCTTGATGCCCAGCTCCTTGCCATCCCTTTGCGCTGTGCTGACGATGCCGGTGGTGACGGTGTTCTGCAGGGCGAAGGGGCTGCCGATGGCAACCACAAACTCTCCTGGCCTCAGATCAGCTGAATGGCCCAGAGACAGCACATGGAGCTTCTTCTGCTCCACAAAAATACCAACACACAGGAGAAAATATGAGCGTATCAGACAGATACACGCTGGGCAAGTTGTACAAAGAGAACAAATAAAGGATAAAAAGAAAAAAGGCATTTGGAGGAAGAGGAAGAGTTTAAAGCTTACAAAACCGTCCAGGTATTTGAGCTATGGGTGTGAGAATACACACACCAGCACGCTGTCTGTGAGTCACAGAACTAGTAAGCCTTATGAATGTCTAGCAGAAAACTGTCAAATGTTGGCATGAAACGTGTCAGGATGTAGGCTTTGTGGTGTATGTGAGCTCATTTAAGATTCATGGATGTAGAAATTTTAAAGATTCATGTATTTTGGAAAAAGAAGAAGGTGAAAAAAGTCATCATGATTACATGTCAGTGCTACACTCTTACCTGTGGATTGACCTTGATTGTGGCGATGTCTGCCTTCCTGTCTACATCTTTCACCACGGCTTCATAGGCATCTCCGTCATGGAGCTGAACACGCAGCTGCGGCCTCCCTGTCACCATGGCAGCTGTGGTTACCACGTGAGCATTGGTCACAATCACACCTGAATGGGATACAATAAACCCAGAGCCACTGGAGAGATGCACATGGCGACCTAACAGAGGATGTCTGGGAAAAGAAAGCAAGGGTTGATAATGAAAAATAATTCAATTGTACTTTGCTTGCAGATATTTCACACTCTGGTTGTCCTATGTGGAAGCAAGTTCAGCATTTTGAAAATGTATATACCCTAATACGCTGAAACTGGAACGCTTTGGATTCTTAAACTTCATTTTATGTTGCTTATAATAACCTGAAGGAGCAGGTTGCATTTGTTTCTTTTTAATTGGGATTTCCCAAAACAGATTGAACCATTAGGCTACAACACACAACATAAATAAGCAGCTTTGTCTGTATTTCCTGTCTTAAATGTTAAATATTATTAGCAGCTGCACACACAGACATACACACAATCCAGACCTTAAGAACAGCTCAATGTGGACGACAGCAGGGGCTATTTTCTCCACTACATCAGCGATGAAGTTGAACTTGTAGCGAGGGCTGCTGAGACGGACCAGGGTACGACCTATACAGACATGAAGAACCCACCACAGCATTAATACATACATACATACACACACACACACACACACACACACACACACACACACACTATCTATCTATCTATCTCATGCTATAAGGTCGATTGCGTTTTTTAAATACTTCATCAATCATAAATCAGAAGAATCAGAAATCTGTGGGGGGAAAAAACACCTGTCACAGTTCCTCAGATTTAATTGTGTCATGTTTAAATTCAGTTTTCGTCCCAGAACCCAAATTGTTCAGTTTTCCATATGATAAATCTGACCAAATCCTGAACTCGAAGGTGAGTTCAGAAAGTTTTAATCAGGTTTTGCCTTGAAAATGGCCAAAACACTTAACTTTCTGACAAATCCATTAATTGACGGATGTTGGATTTAAGTTATTAAAACGTCTAAGCATTACAGTTGCACGATTTTCTTGTTCTATAACCAGCACGCAGTCTATAACCCAGCTATCACCCGTGGTACGTTCGTAGTCCACTTTTTAGTTTGAATTTGTATATTAGTCATGTGGTACCCAAATCCCAAAACCAATTTCTTCCACCCCCCACACTCAAAGCAGCCCTACCTGCGCCTGAAGGCGAACAGGGTCCTTTGTGCGCTTGGCTAATTGCGGGTCTCCCCTTGTGTTGAGCTTTCCGACTGGCTGCTCTCATCCTACACACATTACCATACGTTTTCCCGTCGCTTCCACACACTTCATGCTCCATCTTACACCGACAGACTCCTCTGGAGCCTCGCCGCTTCCCCGCAGCGAGCAGCTTGCACTCCAGTCCATCCCCGCAGGGCAGGTCGTTTTTGCGGCCGCAGGGGTCTCCTTCGCGCGGCGAACACACCAGGCAGCAGTTGCATCTGTCCGGGACGTACCCGCCGGGACAGCTGGGGCTCGGACAGGAGCTCACGTCGCACCGGGAGGCGCACTTGTCAGAGCGCACGGCTTCGGTGATTTCGTGTGCAAAGAGAAACGCAGCCGCAAATACAAAAACCTGCATCATACCCACAGTGCCGGGAGGTTTGGATAAATATAAATACATATATACCCTCATAAAGTCATATTAAATTACTACATTGAAAACATCCGAGTTGCTTCTTTAAGAACTTAAATAAAAAGTAATCTAAGTACAGTCTCCGGTGGCTCTACTGGTTGGAAAAGGACTATATAGTTTTCATAGCCAAGTCATCTGTGTCTGCGTACTTTGACAGTCCTGTGACTTTACATCACTTAGTTTTGTGAACGAGTAAACTCAGAGCCTTGAAGTGCACTTCAGACGGGAGGCAACCGGTATTGCGCACCATCTAGTGGGGATAAACAGGCATAACAGACACAACTGCAAGGAAGCGTGCCATAAAGTCTTCTTCCGGTAAAGGCCTGCAACTTTCCGCAGATCAGAGAGTGAATTTTCTAAAGTCAGAATAAACTCATTAGTTTGCCCTTCATGCACGTGTCTGACTGAATCAGAATGTCTATTCACTGATGTTTGCTCCTTTCTGTGCTGGACTAGATCTGCTGCTCTTGCTGCTATTTGCTTGGGACGATGAGGTCCCCAAACAGAGCCATACTACCAAATAAAAAATAAAAATTACTGCAGATGAAAATGAAACGGTCTTTTTCTTTTTTTTCTTTTTTTTTTTTTTGAGTGGTACTAACTAAACTATTAATGTATGTACAAGAAAAATGCAAGATAACGTCTTTTTATACAGAATTTGTAAATAATAAAACAAAAAATAACTAAGAAATTAGTTTTACTTAGGATTTTACTAATAATACTGATGAATACAAGCAGTGTACATAAAAATTAAGTTAGGTTCTTATAGGGTTTTAAATGAACTGGTACTGAATTTGAGAACACTGCAGTTTTTTGTGGTGATGTGAACCCATTAACCTGAGGATAATAAAACTTTCCACATGAGGGCAGTGTTATACAAGGCTCCGTGTCACACTACTTCTCCGATGATGAGACATACTGGTAGCATTGCAACATCTCTTTTCACATTTTATTTCCTCCCCAGATGCGTGGTGACCAACTCTACCTCACATCTGTCACCGTCATGGTGTATACTGTAGAGCGGTGGTTTTCAAACCAATGAGCACGACAAAATTTCAAGGCACATCTGTATTTATATCTGTAGAAAATAAGCTTTATCTCATCTTGAATGATATCGGTGACATTTCTGACTGTACTGTCGGATGAACCTGTGCACCTTTGAGAACAACACCTCCTTTTTTTTGTTTGGTTTTTTTTTTGCTTTATAAAAGGGCCCATTAGCGTATAGTTTTTACCCATCCCCTTTATCAATCACTTTCACACAAGGCCCCTTTAACTTGCTCAGCCCAAGTGTTAACTAATGCAAAAAGAAGTCGTTGTTCTCAAAAGGTGCACATCCCTCATCCAGCTGAAGACATAAAAATGCCCCGTACGCAGCAATTTCTCAGGACAGTTTTTTTCTTTAGGTGGCTTGGGCGGTTTCCTCCACACAAGAAAGTGATCAGTTTTACCTCCTCACTATTAATCAGGGAACTTGATGTGTACTAATATAGTAAATTTACAGCACTGTGCAAAAATCTTGAGTCACCCCTCATTTCTTCATATTCTGCTTTCAAGGAGCCAGACCTTCTGGTAATTTTTAAAGTGGATTTGAGCAATAGTTCTCGGGGATTTCTGAAGGTTTTTATTTGGACATTGGCTGCTTTTTCACTCATTTTCAGTCCAGTCCTTGTACCTGACAAATGTTTTTTTTTTTTTTTTCTTGGTTGGGTCATTTGAGCATAACGCCATATTCGCCTAACTCATACCAGACAACTTAGCAAAGAACCAATTTTAAGTTGTATCTTTAAGCATTTTGTTACTAGCAGCCTGCTGCAATAAATAAACAAATAACTAAATAATCTTTCCACATTTCTTTAGCTTGAATCCACAAAAAAAAAAAAAAAAAAAAAAAGAAAGAGAGGAAAAAAAAAGAAAAAATGAA
>VUQI01020691.1:0-14536 GCA_015106735.1 Paratilapia polleni | reverse complement strand
CAAATCAGGGTTATTCCACCAAATATAGATTTCTGAACACTTCCTAAGTTAAAACATTAGTAATGTGTTGTTTTAAAAATGAATATGAACTTGTTTTTTTGCATTATTTGAGGTCTGAAAACACTGGAGCTTTTTTGGTATTTTGACAATTTTTTCATTTTCTGCAAGTAAATGCTCTAAATGAAAATATTTTTATTTGGAATTTGGGAGTTATGTTGTCAGTGGTTTATAGAACAAAATAAAAATGTTCATTTTACTCAAACATATACCTATGAATAGCAAAATCAGAAAAAGTGATAATTTTGGAGTGGTCTCTTAATTTTTTCCGGAGCTGTATATACAGTGCTTAAATGTATTAGACCACCACCCAGTGTAAGGTTTATGCCACAGCTGCCCTAAATTAACAGTATTGGTCTGTTAATCCACCAGTATGCACAAGCTCTTTAATCCAATGATATTTTTAATGTTAAAATATAATTATTGTTGTTACCCATGAATTTTTTAATTTACTTTTTTACAAAAAAAAAACAGGAAAAAAATATTAAAGCTCATTATTTTTTTTGATTAAGAGGCCAAATTCCAGTTATTTACTTTCATTCCTGAACAGAAAAATGAGTTTTAGTGGTTGAATGTTCTGCTTGACTCATTTCTGACTCAGAGAAGTCCAGTGTGCCGGCTCCAATCTGGGTCTAAAAACATGAATTCAGTTTGAAATTCCTCACTCCTGTTCAACATGGGAAAACATGGAGAAGTCACTGAAAAGGAAAGTCGCATTGAAGCACTTCATGATGCTGGATGGTCTTTCTCGTTTTTATGACAGGTGGGCTAATAAATCTGTTAAGCTCTATATATATATATGACTGCTGAGGTGCAATATTCTCTCTATTTAGAAAAAAATAAAGATGAGATCAGTGAGTCAGTTGATAGAAAAATAAAAAAATGTAAAAGTGGAGATGATTAGCTGGTGTATGCATTGCTTCCTTATAAAACTCTGCAACATTTCCATTCAGGTTAATATTAGTGTCCACCTAAATACCTTGATGGTAAACAGCATACTAAATATTTTTGGCGTGCGGTCTTGCACATCACAATTTTTACTGTTATAATTTCTTCTTTGATTTTGTTTTTTTATGTTGGATGTAAGGTGGCCACAAGTCCATAAGAAGTCTTAACTACAGTTTTCCTAATGAGTCTTCAAAAAGTATGAAACTGCCTTAATTTCAGTTTGGGTTTTAAGTGTTTTTAATCTGGTGGTCCGGTACATATTGCTGCTGTTTTCACCCCCCCCAAACACATTTAGATCACTTAGTGCGGCTACATCGAGCACGAGAGCCTCGTTTGCACAGACTAAAGAACGATTTAACCTTCTGTAATTAGTGAAGAGAAATGGACGGATACCAGTTGAGTAACTAAAGATGTGAAAAATGATCACACATCCATCTGGTTCGGTTTGCATTTTTCTTAACAACTTCTGTACAGTTTGAAAAAATCCTTTCAGGGTCATTTTAAACGTGTTAAAACTGTTAATGGTAAGAGTAGGCTAATAATATACCTTAGCTAACCTATCAGTTGTAGTTACTGTCTAAAAGTACAGATTTCCCCGATGCTGGGGGTTGGTGTAGGAATTGTGATACAAAGCAGAAATCCTGAGGATGAAGAAGAGGATGGATTTCCCCTCATCCCCAACCGGTCGCGGCAGATGGCTGCCCCTCCCTGAGCCTGGTTCTGCCGGAGGTTTCTTCCTGTTAAAAGGGAGTTTTTCCTTCCCACTGTTGCCAAGTGCTTGCTCATAGGGGGTCGTCTGATTGTTGGGGTTTCCTGTCTTTTCTGTCTAATATTGTAGGGTCTTTACCCTAAAATATAAAGCGCCTTGAGGCGACTGTTGTTGTGATTTGGCGCTGTACAAATAAAATTGAATTGAATTGAATTGAAGGCCTTGCTAGCCAGCTGTTTGTTAGTTTATGAAAATGGAAAGATTGCAGTTTAATGATAAATCTGTTCACAATGACGATTACCGGTGGTGCGTAAAGCCAGTGCCTGGAAATGCTAACGAGCTGTGTTTTCATCAAACACATCTGGACGAGGTTCTTAAAGTCAACCAGATGCTTTCATTTCACCTGACTGTCAATACTGAACTGAGTGGTATTATAGAGGTCTAAAAAAGTCTGCAGACACCTCCACAACCATGCTGAGCAAAAGCTTAACCAAGGCAGTTCTCTGTTTTTCTTAGAGTGCTGAAATGTTATCAGTCTGGATTTGGCCTTGGGTTTGTGTAACTGTAGGATGAGCTGATGCAGAGTGTTTTCCCATAGTTAGGTCATAAAGAGGTGGATGGGAGTGGAGCCGAGGGGTGGAGGTCCGTTTGTTTGACAAGCATACAGAGGAGGGTAAGGCTGGGTGTGCGGTCACATCAGCTGACCTTCGATTAACTGAATTTAGATGCTGTTTTGTTACCAGCCAGCAGAGCTACTGTGCAGGAATTAAAAAATAAGGATGAAAACCAGCAAACTGCAATAAACTACCAAAGCTTCTCTGTTTGTGACCTCGGAAAAGGCAGTTTGTTTGGGTGAATAAATGAATGTTTGTGTGCCTGTTTCATGTGTGTTTAAACTAACTGCCTCAGCAGGAAGCTGACGGTGCTAATGAAGCTTAGTCAGAGTTTACAACCGTGACGTGTCCCACTGAGCAGAGTGCCCATTTAAAAGCCATCACGCTGGGAAACTATGGTGACGATGGAGAAGTTTGAAGGTTTCTTGTGATTTGAGAGCTGCACTTGTTCCTCTTCATAAATCTCCAATCTGGGCTTTGGACAAATTAACGAGGCAGCAGCAGCTGTTGGCAGGGATTGAACTTGCGACCCTGTGAACATCAACAGGCCCTATTCACCTATTCACTGCCGGGTCACTGTGCCATCAAAGCACAAAGAGATACAGTAAGACATTTGTGCTGACAGGCATTGCAGAGGCGGTCATTGAGGTCTGAGAAAAACAAGCTGGGAGCTGCAGCAACTGGTTCCATTAAAGCCAACAGCTGGAGAGCCTCAGCATTCCCAGTGACCATTAACAACCAGTCTCTCACCGTACACGCATACTGGGAATGTTTGGCATGGCTGGGAAGACTTCTGTCAGTATGATGGACATCGTATGCACCAGAAATGCACAGCTAACATCTAAAACATGGGAAAACGTTAAGTAGTCCTACATGAACACAAACTGTATTTTTGTTACAGGCAGCACGACTTTGGATTTAGTTCAACAGGAGAAGTTTGTCATGTTTTCAAGATTCAGACGGGAAAGCAAACCTAACCGGCTAGTCTAGTGGCCTAAACCTAATAACTAAGTCATCTGCCTAAACTTAAATCTAACAGAGTCGTTTTACTTCCTAAATCTAATGGAGTCATTTCATTGCCTGGATGTAAATCTCACTGAGTTGCTGCATTTCCTAAACCTAAATCTAAGATTTGTTTTGTTGCCTACGCCTACCTAAGTATTTTTATTGTGTAAATCTAATGAAGTAGTTTTGCTGCCAGAATTTATCAGAATGGTTTTATCCCCTAAAGGTGAAAATAACAGGAAATGAAAAAAACACAACTCAAGTTGAACTCAAGAAGAAATGAGAAGAAATGTCAAAATAATGTGCTCTGTGTGGGGCTCAGACTGTGGTTAAATGCTTAAACCATCCTTTCAGCCTGCAAATTCATATTTAAACCTCTAAACTGGACGTATGTCAACAGAGACCAGGTTATAAAATATCATGTTCACGTCGGTGAAAAGAGGACAGAACTTGTATGCAGGAGCACAACCTGCTAGGTTAGATTTCATGAGTATTTTGAAGCTGCTGTGAAATATTAGTCGACTGGTTGAAACTTCTTCCCCCGTGTATCCACACGGCTTAAATTAGTCCAAGGTCATTTTCCACACCAATATCTGTCTGTTTAAAAACTCTGAGGTGACGTCTTGAAGGACCGCTGCTGAGAAAATGTGTTTCTGAAAATGATTTTTTTTTTTATGTAGCAAATTAAATTTTTACATTTTCCTTAAATTACATTTAGGAGACTGGTAATCCATATAAATGCTGGAGTGATTAGTTCAGAAACTGGTGAGTTGTGTGAGAGTGAGGTGATGGTGGGATTAATCGTAGGATAACTGACAAATGATCAGGGCAGTGTCTTTTTCAGTTAAAGCTATGGTAGCTCCAGATGTTGACCTCTGACCTCTCAAGAGGCAGACAGGTTATCTGATTCTATCCTTCTTGGAAATCTGAAGGTTCGTGTAGTGTGCTAATTATTTGACGGATGGTTAACTGTCTGCATGCACTGTAATTCATCAGGTTTTACCTTAAAGACTTTCTATAAACTCGCCTGTACTTTGTCTCTCTTATCACTCTTCCTCCTCCTCTTCTTCCTCCTGTTCGTCTCTAATCAAGGAATGTGACCCAGCCATCTGTTATAATAACGGCTGGATGGAGCACATGAAAGGAGGAGTGGATCGGGAACGTGGAGAAAGTCAAGGTCATGGGATGGGAAGCCTCCCTTCCTTCTCCTCTGTCCTCCCTTCATGCTCAGGCTGCAACACGTCAGCTGACTTCTTATCTGACGGAGGTGGGAAGCCTCTGAACTTCATCAGCATTATTTTATCACTTGGACACAGTTTTTAGATCTGTCACAAACTGGGAAAAAGTGTTTCCCTGTTTTTTTTCCTAAAAAACGTGAAAAAGCCCCAGTAAAGAGTCACATAGTTTGTGTGTTTGAAACCACACACTGACTGACAGAGACTGACACCAGACTTTAGAAAAACAGTGAATGGACTGGTACTCACATGGCGCCTTTCTACTCAAGTTGAGCACTCAGTGTTTCATTCAGTCTCATTCACCCAGTCACACATACAGCACTTTTTATCTATGCCTGAGCTCTTTGTCTTACATTCAAACTGCAATGGATCCATTGGGGGCAACTCGGGGTTCAGAATCATGCTGAAGGACTACTTATTCTAAAGGAAAATACAGCAGGGGAAGCACTTTGTCAGGCGTGGACAGTTAGCCAGGCACCACCTGAAGACTCTTGAGCATCAGTTTGGGTCCCTGAGGTAAAGTAAAGCTTCTTTTTGATAAAAAATGAGAAAACAATGATTTTGTCCATGAATACCAGTCTGCAGATGTCAGTGTTAATGTTATCCTGTAATTGGGTTGTGGTTGGTGGATGGAGGATGATGATAATGACTGAAGACATGAAGAGGGTAATCCACCTGGAATATCTAAATTACATCGGCTCCTTTAAACCCAGCGGAGTGAGTGTCGGGAGACTGTTTGAAGATGTTACGTTCTTCTTCTATTTATATTGAAATAATAAATTCAGCTTCACTTTCATTGTGGTCTTTTCGAATGGATTGAAAAACCTCCGATTTTGGTCAGACACCACGTTTGGAGTTTTAACCTTCAAACATTTGAAGAAACTGCCAGCTTTCAGGGTTCAAATATGTTCACTTTCTACGACTGAAACAAGGAAGAAATGTGAGTACAGGAGAATAAACTCTTCCTGACTCCCATCACATTTTGTCTCTTCATTCATGTTTAAAACAGCACATCTACTTTCACTCACCATTTGCTTCTTTACTTCTTTAGAAGCAGATTTTTACTCAGCTTTTATTTTTTTAAGGAAGCTCAAATAGAGTTGAGTCCATGTTTAAGCTAAAGCTACAGAGGGTCAGAGGGTCACTGAGATGGTATCTTTACCTTCCACCTCCATCCGTCCTCGTCTGTCCTGATGAGAAGACTGTGAAGTAGTTTCAGTAAGTGTTTCCACAGAGGAAGTTATCATCTCCTCCTCCTCCTCCTCCTCCACGTCTGCTTATCTTGACTCTTCTATCACTCTTCTGCTTTGTACTCCCTTGTAGCTCTCACCCTCTTCTCCTTCTCTCTGTCACTGTTTGGCTTCTTCTCTCCAGCTTTCAGCTCTGCAGAGCTGGGAAGTTCATATCAAGAAAAGAACATGCCCTTTTGACTGAAACCCAGAGGTTATCAGGCAGGGACACTTTGATGTTTAGTGAGATAGTTAGCATCATAGACTGTATATAAAGATGTAGATAGCCACAGTGATGTCACCCGTTGATTATGGAAGACTCGAGCGTTTAGAAACTCACATTTAAAAGCTCATCAAAATAATGAAAATGTAGAAATCACCAACATTTTGAAGCTAATAAACCGTAAAAATTAATGTTGTCCTCGCTGTCTTCAAAAACAGTGGAAATACCCCTGATCAATTGTTAAAAAGCCAACCAGTGACTCACCAGTCAGTCGAATCCATCCCCTGCTTCCTGGTCCTTTGTGACTCTAACGGGACCATCATTTCCAAAATAAAAATCGTTTTATTCAGTAAGACTTGAAACTAGCGATGGGGCCATAAACTCCTCAGGACAGTGTTTACTGAGCTCAGAGGTCAGGTGAGCAGTCGGCCCACTTTCTCATAGACTTCTATACAATCAGACTTCTATTTATAGCCAGAGGACTCGCCCCCTGCTGGACATTAGAAAGAATGCAGGTTTAAGAAGCTTCAGCATTGACTTCACCTTTCAGACCCAGAAGCTACGTCCATCTTCAAAGATATGTTTGCTCCTCAAGTTCAGTGTTTTCACGCATTTTGCTTATTGAAGGTGTCACATTGAACCTCTGAATGCATTTAACTAAAGATCGGACTTTGAAAAAATTTTGTTCTACTTTCATAAATTCCTTCCACAAAGATCCTGGGATTCCTTTTTTTTTTCCCCAGGGGGAAGTCAGTATTTCCACCATGGTGACATCCCTGGAAGGCAGCACGTCTTCACCCAGTGCCTCTTGTCTCGCACTGACATGTCGGGCTGTGTTTCGACACCAGAGCTTTTAGTGCTTGGCAGCTTGAGGATTGGCAGATGAAGACAGAGTTGTGATCTTTACATTACTGACGTGCTTCAGAGGCTCTGATCTCGCTGAGCATGTACGGGCGGCTGCTTGGATGTATACCTGTGAAGGTGCAGCCTCACACATCTGTGGCCTCAGGGCAGTGAAGCGCCAGCTGTGGTTGGAGCTTCAGGATTGTGGTTATTGGTGATTGTTAGTAGGTCCAGTTCTCTAAAAGTTTGGTTCGGTTTTCTCTGCCTTTTATTTACTCTGTTGGACCTTTATCAGACTCTAAACCCAGTTTTTAATCAGAATCAGCTTTTACAATGAAATACTGTCACACACTGAAAAATGTCCTCACTGTCAGTGCATTTTTTATAATCATGTGTTTAAGCAGGAATTAGAGTTTATTGGGTCTTTTGAGGAGCTGACAGGAAGCTAAGAGGTCAGTTAGCCCGGGGCTAACGTTGACATTTTCAGCTGTGAGTGTGGGAGATCTCCATCTGAGCCTGAGGCTGACTAAACTCTGTTTCACACCAGGCTTATCTCAGGTTTATAATGTTATCTTTGTGCATTTATCTGTCAGGACTCTGTGTTAGTCCTCAGCAAAGATAAGAAACACGGTCATGATGATAATGGTGAACAAAAGCAGCAGCTGCATCTGACAGTTCCTGTACCTTTTCCAAATCTGATAATCTGACATTTATTGGAAAGACCGGCTTGATGGAGTGACTGCCTTTAACTGAGTGCAACATCGAAGAAACAGTGTGTGCTGTGATGAGTTGAAGGTATTTTTATGGCACTTTTTACCTTTTATTTGGATAGTACAGTGTTGATAGACAGCAGGGGTTTGGAAGAGGTTTGGAAACCCAACTGAAGGCTTTCCCCAGTGCTGAATTGATCGGCAGAAAATTATTGGACAATATTTCACTAATAAATTCATCATTCACCTTTTTCATAAAAAGAAAAAAAAAAAAGTTTGGTTAACAAGTCAAACTGCTAACTTTGGGCTGAACCACATGCTTTCCAGCCTGAAACCACTGCTGTCAGTGCAGCTTTTTGTTCCCACAGCGCTGCTCATTTAAACGCACCTTTTTCTACCTCTGGTACCAATACCTTATCATCACATATTTTACTGCACACTGACCCAGCACCAGTGTTAAATGAATAAGCTGTATTGCAGCATGCTCTCCTTTCTCTTCTCTTTCCCGTCATGGCCCAACCAGTCACGGGCAGACGGCTGCCCCTCGCTGATCCTGGGTCTGTTGGAGGTGTTTTCCTGTTAAAAATTAGTTTTTCCTTTCCACAGTCACCCAAGTGCTGCTGATAGGGGATGGTTGGAGTTTTCTCTCTAGCATTGTAGGGTTTTTACACCGTAATATAAAGCGCCTCGAGAGGGCCGTTGTTCTGAAATTGTGCAATATAAATGCAGCTGAACTCACTGTGAGGATCATTCTTTGTGTGTAAGACATCAGGATCCACGTAAAATTTAAGAAATTTGTAAAATAAAACGTGACAAATAAATACATCAAAAATACACTTTTATTGATTTTTATGTAATCACTAATAAACGACAACAGGACCAAGATCATTAAAAACTGTATTTATGTTATGCACGTGGCGGCCCGGTCTGACGGCGGTTTGTTAAATAGTCATAAAAAAGCAGTCTTATTTTTTCCTGTGAATTTGTAAGTAATGTATTTCAGTAGGAGGTGTATTTCATGTATTTCTTTCAGAGAACGTGGGGAAGTATCACCATGGCAACCAGGAAAGAAAGGTTTAATAGACATGGCAACCGTTGTATTTCAACCCAAACCATGATATTTATGTAAACCTAACCAAGACCTTTTTAAAGCCTAAACCAGGCCAGGTGATTTATTTTTGATTAATAACACATTAATCAAAAATAAATGGCACAAATAATGTGTGAAATTTTGTGTATGAGTCGAACTTGTGTCTGTGGTGTGATTTGCTCCACCACCTCTCCACCAGTCTTCTAATGTGGACTTCTTTGCTTTTAAAAGTGGAAAATATTAATTTTGTGTACATGGGACACAATATAATGTTGGGAAATTCGTGTTGAGGAACACAAAGTATAAAATTAATGCCCAGAAACAGTAGATTCATTTTATGAGCTGCACGAGTCTTTCCTGCTCTTTCTTAATGGTCATGTTAGTTCCTCCTTTCCCTGCTCTCAGCCTCACTGTGAGTGCACCTCCTCACACACGGAGTGGAGCAGGCAGACATGGAGAAATCATGTTAATCCAGTGAAAGATAACATGTTAGGTTACTGTAATAAAGAAATAAAAGCTTCTCCACATGCGTTAAACCAAACCTAACAAGAGAAAGAGCGAGCTAACAGGGTGTCAGCTTCGTTATCGGTGCGTGAGTTGGAGTCGTGTTGACTGCCTTTGACCACAGTTTGTGTTTGAGGTTTTTGCACAGTGGGGACTAAACACTGTGAAACACACACAGCGTAACTGTACTGACATGACTTGGAAAATGTCTGAACCTGATTTAAATTTAGAGGTTTTTATTGTGACTGGTGTTTATACGGAGCAGTTTTATTCTGTGAAAAAGCCCATCACGGTCGGAATATTTGGCTCCGTATGAACGCAGCCGGGCTGTTTTCCAGCCAGCCTTTTACACGGACACTTTTCATATGAACCATGGGTTCTTCAGCCGAGCTGTTTTCAGACACATATAAAGAGACGCCCGGTTTCAAACTGTGAAACCTGAAACTGTCAGAAAATGTTGTCAGTGAAATCCGAGAGGAGCAGGGAGAGTTTTCCAGGGGGGGAATTCTGTCTTGGAATTCCAGCAGAGAATTAGACAGAGATTCCTGAAACCCCCCGCAGAGAGAGAAGGAGAGTGAAGGAGATACTGCTCTGCAAACTGTCTGCAGCAACTTTCTGGTGTTGTCTACAAGTAACCCGACCTCATTTAAAAATGTTCCTGTTTTATATCCGTTTAAAAACTTCCTTCTCTTTGTAAAGGAGCTTTAAACCCAGGCTTCTGTTGTCATGCTGATGGAGACGTTCAGTTTAATCCTGAGACGGAGCTACAGATAAATACATGTTGGAAAAGGAGAGAGAGAAACTCTGAGTTGGAATGTGAGGAATGAATCTCTCACACACACACACAGCAGCTGGTGTCTCTCCAGAGGTGCATTGATAAACTTTACGAGCAGTAAATCAGCGTTTCTGTGTTTTTAGCAGCTGCTCCTCAGCCTGTGTGTAGATTACACAGATTATAATATAGATTAGAATCACAGACGGTGTGTAAAATGGATCATAGATCAGGATTTGTCCGGTAAGCTGACGGCTCAGTAATTGTGAGTCTTCTGCAGCATGTGGAGTGAGATCATGACCTGGTGCTTGATGAATTTGGTGAACTGGTATCTTTCATCTGGATAAATGTGGCTTAATCCAAAGAAATGCTGATTGGTTTTTTTGAGGAGGACCTTGAAATTTTCCCGTTTTGAGCATGTTTTTGTTACTCAGTCGAGGAGTCCTATTAAACTACTAATGTCCTCCTGTCCAAATCTTTGAGCTGTCAGTCACCTGTTTGACCTGAGCTGATGCTGTTCTTTTTGAAACAAGACATTAACTTTATTGTCAAACATCTATACCCAGATCTTTATGATATTCTCTGTATTTTTCTCCCAACCAGGTAAAACAGAGAAGCATTTGGCACAGGTAAAGGCCTGCACCTTTCTGTCAGGTCCTTGTTAGATCTGTTGGTTTTGTTGCACCCCAGCTTCTGGTTTTTCTTTTTTTCCCGTTGTCTGTGTTCCTGTTTTACTTTGAAGGTTTGTCATGTGGTTTTACTTCTTGCTTTTGTTGCTTTCCCTCCTCTGTGACTGTCAGTCCTGCCCTCGTTAATTTCACCTGTGCCTCATTTCCAGTCGTCCTGAGTGTGTATATATAGTCCTGTCCTTCCCTCAGTCTTTGTCAGACGATCTGTTTGCCCTCCATTGGTGTCCCTTTCATTCCTTGGGCTCCTTTCTGGATTTGTCTTGTTTCTTATTGGACTTTGTATATCTTTGGCAGCCAATAAAGGCTCAGCTTTTGTTCAGTTTCTGCCTCTGTGCCCTGCATGTGGGTCCTGTCTCCATAACAGATAAAGCATTTGTCCCGTCCTCCTCATCCTCTGAGGGAGTTAACTGAAAACCAAACAGCAGGATGACCTTTTGGTCTGAGTAACCTCTGTCAGGCACTTAAAAACACAGTGTCTGACCTGTGAGGTGTATTTAAGTCATTTAAGAAACACATCTGTGCAGATCAGCCTTTAAATGCAGACTGTATACTGACAGATGCAGCTGCTGCCCGTGTCTTTACAACACGGCCGTTATTCCCTTAAAGCCGCCACTGATCGCGCTCTCTCTCCACTGCTTTCCTCTCTCGACGCCAGGATAATCCACCCGCTGGGCTTACTGTGGAGAAACATCTCTCACACACACACACACACACACACACACACACAGCAGAACATCTGTCAGTGTGTGTGTGTGGTGTCAGAACATGTGGTTCACGTCACTTCAGTGTGAGCTGTGATTAAAAACCTCTGAAGTGTGTGTGGATTCGTCCTGTGGGAGTCCATTTAGAGTGCGTTAGTGGGGAAATGATTCGTTTAATTAGTTTGATGATCAATGAAAAGCTGATTGGACCGGACAGGATCAGCGGGGGAATGTAACCAAGTACATTTACTTGAGTAATCTGCTTTATTGAAGTATTTCTACGTTCTGCTGCGTATTTTGGATGTAAATATTACATTTGATACTGCAAAGCATTTATTTTAAAGCTTTGCAGATTTTAAAATGTAATCGAATATATGATGATGTTTTATTATAAGTGGATAAAGCTACCGAGCAGTACATAAGTCAAAGTGATGTATACACATCACTTTGTGTAGTGACTCAATAATTATGGATGTGATTATGTGTGTGAACTTTAACTTTAGGGTATTTTGAGTATATTTGGATGCTAAAACTTTGTATTATTACTTAAATATGATTATGACTTTTACTTACGAGTCTAAACACGTCTTTGAGCACTTTGTAAAACAGATTTCAGGCTCTTGTGCAGTTTATAGATCTGGATCTGGATCTGGATTAGTTTGTGATATTTTCACGTTAAACATAAAGATGATGTTTTCCAGTTTTTCTCATTTCAGTTTGATGTGATTTCATTTAAAATCTGTCAAATCTAAGAAAAGCCCCTCCCCCCCGAATCAGCTGATGGTTTTTGTACAATAACCTAAACAATGACCAGTTTATTTAATGAAGCCATGCAAAACTTTACCTTCATACTGTGGATAATTTCAGAGTTACAGGCCTTTGGAGGGGTTTCTCCAGCAGTTTGAGCCCTCATAATGTCATAAATACATCAGATATCCATATTAAATTTTCAGGACTGAGAAACTAATTTAAGCTCTGTTAAAAACTGCAAATAAATCAATTTTACGCCCACTGCAAGAGTCACAATCTGAAGATAAAACCCGTGGTCCACAGTATGATGGGATCTGTCAGAGTGTGAACAAAGTGCACCAGTTTAATGTCTGTGACGTAGAGGAACAGAAACCAGTGTTGGTACCCTGGATATTTGATCTGTTACTGATCGTTCACTGGAGAAAACTTCACAAAGTGCATTCTGGGTAAACCTTCAGGCTCATAGCACTGTGTCGGACAGGTGGCTACTCGGAACAAGTCAGAGCATATGAAAGGTCTCCTTTGTACCCACATTTGATACCAGGATGTGAACAGATCCCATTGATCAACAGCTTTAGGTGCTGGAGGTGTTCTTTAAAGTCCTTGAAGGGTCTGGATCATGGAGGGTCTCAGGCTCAGCGGGTCTTCGTTGCCAGTTCAGCTGATGACAGTTTTCTTTTATGTATAAATGTGTTTTTCATGTGGACAGCTCCTGTACTTATGAAGTTATGAGGATACCAAATTTGCATTCAGAAACTCCACAAACTGAACTGATCACATGACCTCGTTGGTGGAGGTAAATACAGTCTGAACAGGAACACGTCTCTGTGTGGATTCAGGTGCAGCTTTATTTCAGTAAAAGGTGAAGTCATGACCAGAGCTTGTCAGGTGACCTTCTTATCGTTCTCTTATTGGTGTTTGTTGAAACATCTCCTTCCTCCTCCTCCTCCTCCTCCTGTCCGTCTGTGCTGCCGTCCCTTTGTTCCATGTCTCTGGCCTTATCGCCATAGTTACCTGAGGCACTGGGAATGTGGAGCCACCAAGGAATGTGTACAATTATTAAACCAGCGAGGGGCCAGACACACACACACACACTCACACTCACACACACACATTGAGACAGTGTGTGTGCAGGCTGGTGTTGGTCTGAGTTAAAAGCTTAAATATTTCTGTATGTTGTTATTTATTAAACTTGTTGACGTCTGAAGTCTCCAGAGCGTCGGTCTTTATTTTACGGAGTCATGTCAGGTGTAACAGGAGGAGGTCAGATGTCTCGGGTCCCTGCAGGAGAAAGCTTTTAGTTTCTGCAGGTTGTGAAAAGCAGGAAGGCTCTTAAAGGTGATAAACTCAAACTTTTTACTAGCGATGGTCTTGAATATCTTTCCTGGCCCTCTGCAGGCTGTCAGACCTCTGAAAGGTTTGGAACATGGTTTGGAGTTTGTGAACCTTTTAAATTAAATTATGTTTTTAATGGTTGACGCATCCATGCACTTACATTCATCCAAATCATGTTTAATTGTAGAAGCTTTGGATGTGAGTGACCCTCACTAATTAGAACCAGATGAATCTGTCAGAAAAGTGTGGGACGTAACCGTCTTCAGTCCCGAGACATCTTACTTCAGTTTTATTCCCTAAAGCTTGTGCTGAATTTGCAGCTTCCTTCGGCTGGAATCAGCAAGCTGCTCTTGTTAAATGAGTGTAAGGTAATTTAATGACCTGCAGGCTGCAGATGAATACTACTGCTGCTGTTTGACCCCAAACAGTGACTTATTCTGATGTTTCCTAAGCAATGAAGTCATTTGTATCTCGTGTATATGTATAAACTTATTATTATCAGTATTTTGCTGGCTATTAGTCTGGGAATCACTGCTGGTTAAAACAATATTTTTAATCTCAACAGTCTCATTTTGCTGTTTAAATAAAAGTTAAAGAAGTTTTTAAAGACCTGCAGCAGTTCAAAGCTGTGACGTCTTGTTCCGGTAAGTTTTCCAGAGATGAAGGTAGATCACAAAACCATAAAAAATAGTGGAAACTCCTGAACGTGGAGCTGTGAGAACATTTATTTTAACAATTATTCACAGCTGTTCCACAGACGTCTTGTTATCTACTGCAACTTTCAAAAATACAGATTCTTATTTAGACTCTCTCTCTCCGATTGATCTTTCTGAGTTAACTTCCATAATTATTTCCTCTAAACCATCAACGTGTCTATTGGACCCCATCCCTACAAGACTGCTCAAAGAAGTCCTACCATTAATTAATGCTTCAATCTTAAATATACTCAATCTATCTTTATTAACGGGCTACGTACCACAGGCCTTTAAGACGGCAGTAATTAAACCATTACTTAAAAAGCCTTCTCTTGACCCAGCTGTCTTAGCTAACTATAGGCCGATCTCTAACCTTCCTTTTATTTCTAAAATTCTTGAAAGAGTAGTTGTAAAACAGCTGACTGAT
>VUQI01020685.1:1497-26997 GCA_015106735.1 Paratilapia polleni | reverse complement strand
TAAAAATAAAAAAAATAATATTTTTTTTTTTTTTTTTTTTTTCCCCCATTGTTACCATAGGTTACAGTTCTGTTCTCAGTTTTTATTAATGAGCTACGTAGTTTATATTGTTCCATATAAAATATATCCATTTATCATTAAACTTTATTTCTTTCTACAGTGATTGTTTTAGGCTTTTTCCTGCCCAGATGTGTGTAATTATGTAATGAACAATACATTTTCATGTAAGCATCAAAGAATCATGGTTAATGGCCTTCTCCATTGACATGTAGAAAACTTTTGTGCTAAAAAAAAGCTAATTTGCACTTTTGTGTTATTGTGAGCCTACTATGCATTGTACACCAAGTTGCAATATAAATAGGTGCTGGAAGATATTTTTTAAAACGTATAAAACAGGAGTTCTGCTGGTATGCTTTGGTTTTCATGTATTTGTAACTGCATTTGTCAGTGTCAGAATTATTACAGGTAACTTTTTATCTCAAGTTTTTATTAATGATCTATCTTATATCAGCAAAAAAAGTAGATATACTTATGTATGCAGATGATTCAACTCTATTTAACCTCCTTCTACAGTTTTGTACCCATTTTTGACTTTACAAACCACTATTTAGTCCTGCCATAACATTGCCTCCACCAAGTTTGTCAGATAGTGTGGTATGCTTTGGACCATAAGTCGTTTCTCTCCCTCTTCATACTTTTCTCTTCCCATCATTCTGGTCCAAGTTAATCTTGGTTTCATTTGTCCAAAGATTTTTTTTTTTTTTTCATAACTGTGCAGGATCTCTTAGATGTTTTCTGGTAAAGTCTAATCTTGCCTTATTGAGTGTAAACAGTTGCACCTTTTTGTAAACCCTCTGTGAGGTGTCTCTTGATTGTTGACTTTGAAAATGACACACACACCTCCTTGAGAGTGTTGACTTGGTTAGATGTTGTGAAGAGGTTATTCTTAACCAAGGAAAGAATACTGCGA
Organism: Paratilapia polleni; assembly: GCA_015106735.1. NCBI lineage: Eukaryota > Metazoa > Chordata > Actinopteri > Cichliformes > Cichlidae > Paratilapia > Paratilapia polleni. The sequence goes on along the minus strand of VUQI01020685.1, from coordinate 26,027 downwards.
TCAGTCACTTTAGTTGTCTTCTGTGGTCTTTCAGGCCTTTAGGTGTTGCTGAGCTGGCCATTGCGTTTGTTCTTTTTAGGAATGAACCAGATTGTTGATTTGGCCACTCCTTAAGTTTTTTCCTATCTAATGATGGCCTCCTTCACTTGCATCAATATATTTTTGGACCTACTGAGAGTTTCTTGAACAGGTATCAAATGCAAATGTAACACTTGGAAACAAGTCCAGATCTTTTATCTGCTTGCTTTGTCACGTAATAATGAGAGAATTACTTGTCAACCAATTGTCCAATTACTTTTGAGCTTCTGAAAAAAGGGGACTATGTATAAAAATGGCTGTAATTCCTGAACAGTTAATGCAATACTTTTGTTAAAATCCTTGAGTTAAAGCAGAAAGTCTGCACTTCAGTCGCATCTTGATTACTTGATTTCAAATCCACTGTGGTGGTGTACAAAGGTAAAATTACTAAAAATGTGTCAGTGTCCAAAAACTTCTGGGAGCTGAATTTGTATGGTAGGTTTATGTTTTACGTGTAAACAAAAGACATTGGCTACAACATACTCTGGAAAACTGAATTTAGCAGAAAATATTCTTGAAAAATAAAGGTTGCTGATATAATCAACAATGTTATTATTTATTTTAAAAAAGCACAGTATATATTTTAACCTGTTTTATGTAGGACTCCGGGAGACTAACCACACTGAAGAAGTAGATCAAGTTCATGCTTCACAAAGAGATAAATTCTGATTTTAAAATGCAAGATACTGAAATTGAATACGGATTTTTACACGTTTTAAAATCTCTGTCACTTTGTCAAATTAAGAAAAACAGATCAAATACAATGTACCTTTATTCCCACCAGCCAGGGCTTTCTTCACTGATGGTTTCTTCAGCAGTTTCTTTGCTGCAACACAACACACGTTTGTACATCTTTGTGAGAAGAGTCATTGATATAATGCATTCCCTAGCACCTCACCCACCCTTAACCTATGTGACTATATGCTTAAACCTAACCAAAATGCCCTCATTCTAAGGGCTAAAACCTTGATACTCACATACTTATACAAGTACACACACATAGATGCAAAGGTCAGCTGAGGTTACGCAGTCTTTCATGTGGAAGCATCAAACTCCTATTGAGTCTGGAAGCCTCACGTGAAGTTTGAAATAAGAGATGGAATGAGCACATGAAGGCCAGGTTAAACACTGAGGGTGATGGAATTGACTCTTAGCTGAGACCCAGCTGTGAGCAAAGTAACTGTTTAATCCATATCCGGCATCTCTTCTGTTGCATTTCTGCCTTTATATTTTGAGGATGTCTGCTGTTTGACTCACCCCTTTTGCTTAAATAGGCATGTGCAGTAATTGTCACGGGGAGGGGCAAGCATCGATTACTTTCACTGTAAACTCTGACATGATAAATTGGGCACAGTACACATTTTCACAGCATTTTCCAAGATACTTGTACTCTGTATAAATCCCCTCAACTTTGGCAAGTTGCTCTCTCATTAAAACGGTTAGTATCAAGTGGAACAAAGTCTGATCTTGTGGAACAGGTTAATTATATTTTGGAACAAGTCCTTTACCTGTCTGAACAATTTGTAGTCTTGTGGAACAAGTATTTATCTCAAAGACCCATCATTTCTTTGAACAAGTTAGGATCACATGGCACGTGTTCTGATCTAGTAGAAAAACTGTTATGTCTTGTTAAAAACGTGAGGATTATGGACTTTCATCTGCTGAAGAGATTATCACTGACAGTATTTTATACACGATCAAGAGAACAGCAAAACAGAAAAAAGAGGTCATAAAGAAAGTTTTAGGATCAATGCATATATAATTTGTTTTTACTTCTGTATCTCATTTTTCATCTTTTACTTTTGTTTGTGCATCTTTCACTTGCCTTTGACATGTGATCAATGTAAATACTACTGAAAATAAAAATCTGATTATAAAAAAGTAAAAGACATAACTGGACGAATTACCGAACGGCAACAGTTAACCAGAAAAAGTGCTAAGATCAGAGTGGTGAGCGTGACACTAGGAAAGCACAGAGTAGGTGATAAGTTTGAATAAAAACAGAACACAGACAGAACCAGAAGGAAATACCTGTTACTAGTAATACATGATGGTGTGTATCACTCACCTGGTCGTGCAGCTGCAGGAAGAGCCGTGGTACTGGTCTCACTGATCAACTCTTGTGGAACATTAACAGGCTCTAGCACATAGACACACACATATGGTAATTAGTGGCAAAGAAATCTGCACCATTCACACCTGTGATGATGTGATATTAATTAACAATATAGCTGCCAAGCTATACTTAAGTGTTGCTTTTGTTTTCTCTTCTCCCCTGCTAGTTTGCAGATTTTAAAATAAAAATCTACTGTTTTTTTCTGCTCTATTGTTGTTATAGATAAATAAACTTAGCACAAAAATTAAGGAAATTTGTGTTTGATTATTTCTTTGTTGTAACAATGCTTCTTGGCAATAAATCTCATACTGTTGGAAAACCTGTTTATTTCCCTTTAAATGGTGCCACATTTGTAAGGAAAATGCATCTGTGGGTTGAGCAGCAGAGTTGAGTATGTGGGTTGCGCCCATGAAGAACTTGCCAAATCCTCTCTGCCAACAGCTTATTCTGCTATTGAGCTTCTGGTACCCCAGGTCCTGACAATCAGGTGTCTGATTGGTGCCTGATTAGCAGCACCTGTGAGCATGGAACCTGCTACAGAGGTCAGTTGGTGTCTGCTCCAAGCATGCCACGTTTGCCAATCAGGCACCTGATTATCAGCACCGGGGGTACGAAGTTCAAAACAAGAGTTAATAGCAGAATAAGCTGTTTGGCAGAGAAGATTTGGCAAGTTTCTTCATGGGCGCAACCCACATACTCAACTCTGCTGCTCAACCCACAGATGCATTTTCCTTACAAATGTGGCACCATTTAAAGGGAAATAAACAGGCTTCCCAACGGTATGAGATTTATTGCCAAGAGCCATTGTTACAACAAAGAAATAATCGACCAAACACAAATTTCCTTACTTTTTGTGCTAAGTTTACATATAAATAATTAAGCTGTAACATTCAATTGATAATAATATAATGTATATATGATTCTGAAATCACTAGTCTAGGTACTATAAGTTTATCTTGATACTAAAACGTTTGTACTATTAGGCTTTTTAAATTGGATTATTAATTTTCTACATTGTATTAATTGACATATTCCATTTTTAAGTGCTTATTTGACAATAAGTGTTTTTAAACCTCAAATGTCCAGCTCTGCAGTAAAACAACTGCCTCTCAGTGTTCGGATCCTTTGTTTAGATTGCACTCCTGTATAGTATCCGTTAGTGGGGTTATATAGTGTTTTTAGCAAATAATTTGTCTGCTTATTAATCAAAGGTTCATGTCGAGTGATTCAGCTAACATTTGTGTCTTATACTGAATCAGTTGATCAATCAACAAATTAAAAACGAATCACCAAAAGGTTCCACCTACTGGTGAGGCTGAAGGAGGCAGTCCAGTGTGCCAGGGCCTGTGAGTGGATGCCGTGGGCATACGAGCTCATGTAGTTGTGTCGTCCCTGCAGCTTATGAACCCTGACGGGGCCCCCAGATGGCCCCAGGATACCTCTGTACACAAAAGCAAAATAAAAGTGAAATATTACAGTAGGAAAAAGGGAAAGTAGACCATGACAGAAATGTAAGAAAACTACACAGGTATGACGGTTGCTACTCATGAAGTCTGTTTGTTGAACCCAATGCAGTTACAATCACATCTGACCTGATGCAGCTGGATTGAGACCCTGTCAAACATAGATTTGTGTTTGAAAACTGACCCTGAAGATTTGCACAAAGAGAACAGGAAGTTCTGTTCATAACAGTGCAAAAGTGAGAAAGAAAATTCATAGGACAAGAAGAAGAGACAGTTATGAAGGAGTGAAGGATTAAAGGAAGCAGAGTTTTTCCTCTCAGGGGGCCATCGAGGCCCTCTGCAGAGGAATGAGGAGGTCACTCAGGGTTGAGAGCTTAATCCTCCTTTCCAGCAAATTCCTTCATGGTGTTGGTGTTTTGTTAAGGTTCAGCAGGCAGCAGGACTCACACTGCTCTCTATTATGTCACATCTCGGTAGCAGAACAGAGAGTCTGATCAACATGTTTGAAAATCTACACCCAACCCACCAGAAACAATCCTCACTCCAACGCCCCCAACTGCCCCAGTGACAAAGCATTCACTGCTCTGAAAAGGCTGCCAAAAGTATCACATACAGGGACCTTAAAACAAGAGGCCAGTCTTAAAAACAAGTAAGTAATCAGTGAACCATAAAGCAAAGCAACAAAGTAAATAGAGAAAGAAAGAAGAGAAAGAAAATCCACCCCCCACCTGTAAATAAAAAAAAAAATGAAAATATTTTAAAAAACAAAACACTAAAAGTAAAAGAAAAGAAAACAACAACAAAAACAACAATACAAAATAGACTCATACATGAAAAACGAATTGACTGATTGAAAATAAATACATAAATAAAGTTAAAGAGAGCGAGAGAAATGCAATAAACCAAAAGAAACATGGAACGGAAATGAAAATCAGGAGATAAGAAAGATTCCCTTAGTTTTCTGTTTTTTATTTATTCTTTTCTTCTGTTTTTTCTGTTTATATTTCTGTTGCTTCCTTTCTACTTTTTGCCCTTTTGGCTCATTATGTCATTGTCCTCTGAAAGTTTACATGGTTACATTGTGTTGCAGCTAATGGCCTTTAAAACCAAACGTGTTAAACATTTTCTGTTTTAGTGTTTTCACTGATGAACTTAAACATCACTGGTAATGTTTGCTATAATGTGTAACTAAAGCATATTGTGGCAGAAACTCAAGACAAACAGCAAACTACAGCAGGTATGACAGGAACGTGGTACCTGTGGACAGCAGCTCCACAGATGGATGACACAGCGGCGTAGACCCCTGTTCCAAACACCGACATCCTCCACTGTGTGCACTGTGGGGGACATAAAACCACCACAGTGTCCTGGGTCAAGTCTACCCCACGTGTCATACAGGTCACTGGATAGGGCACTGAGAAGAAAACAACATATACAGTCAAAGCACTCCATTACAAGTTAAAGTCCTTGATTTAAAGTCCTACTGAAGAAAAAGTGCATAAGTATTGTCATCAAAATATATTTAAAGTATAAAATATATGTTTTATATATTTTTATATATATGTTTTAACAGCGTTTTCCTGTTTCTTACTGGTGGAGCTACTTTCAGCTTCTGGATATACAGTGAGGTAGTTTAGTCCAGGGGCAAGTCCAAGCAATTTAATAATAATAATAATAATAATCATAATAATAATAATGTGTCACATGCAGAAACACTCAAAAAAATTATAGAATGAAAAAGAAAAAACAGTAAGATGAAAAGGTGGCAAAATGACAGAATACAATGGAACTAAACAGATTTCTTTATAATAAATATTTAGTATTAATTTCATTATAATTGTCTAAAAAGATGAAAAGGCTGTAATACAAGTATAAAATGTATAAAAGGAAAAAAAAATTCTATAATTGATTGAAGAAAGAAAAAACAATTAATTAGAAAAGAAAAAGAAAAAATATATAAAAATGTGAAAGTTAATTATAATAAAAATAAAGGGAAAATTAAGGAAAATGGTTATTGGCAACAATTGTAGTCATTTTTTGCTGCTTATGTTTGTGTGGGAAACACACACACACACACACACACACACACACACACACACACACACATGTACTTGACTTGACTTTTTATACAGTATATAAGTTTAGGCCTAACCAAAACCACATTGGTGACATAATCAGCTGGTGTCTCAGGTTTATTTGTCACTGATATATTGACAGTTAATAACCAGAGCACTTTTAAAAATATAAAAATTACTCAGAAGCAGGAAAAAAAATGACAAGATTAGCAATGTGGCTTAGAAAGAAAGCTTTACTGTTACATAATACTGTTGAGCAAGTCAGTAATTCTTTGAAATTCAGTTAGAATAACAAATGTGCTCTTTTAAAAGACTGAAAGCAGTCTGGTGGTTTAAATTTCAGACATTTTCATCAAGCTCAACATAAACACAGAAAAGAATCATACTGGGAGGTTTCCAGTTGCTCACAGAGACGCAGAGGGACTGGAATCAAAACCAAAATAATTCTTCAAAAGCTTTAGAAAAGTATCCCAACACTCAGTGGCAGTACATACTTCTGTTCACATTTATGCCACATTACTTCATATTAGCTGCTTGTGTTGAAACAAATCATCCACTTTTTGTTGCCAGCTGCCAGACCTTTTTTTTAGAGTCTGCTCAGGCTTTCACTAAATCACTGTTAACATGAATCCGTCTCTGTACCTACCTCCTGCTAGCAGGATGCTAATTATACTAAATGGCTTTGCAAATGAAATGATTTTGGCATGGGGAAAGGACAAATCACTTTCTTGCTCAATGAATCGACTAGTGACAACACCTGTAAAGGTGTATTGACCATAAAAATATTTTGCTGTCCTAATATGCTGTAATTTTCTGTTTAAAAAACACATTATTCAATAAATGTAAAAGAAGGCCTCACAGAATTCTGTGCTCTAAAAATACAAGAAATACATCAATAATTAATAAAAAATATTCTTACATGACAATTTGCCCTTGAACAGAAATGTTCAAGTTGCTGTACTGGACTAAACATTTCAAGTATCCTGTTTGGCTGAAAAGAAACACTCATTATTCATTCTCAGACTGAGGTCTTAACCAGTATTCACAACAGTGTCAATGCCAGACATTTTTTCAGAGGGGTCCACAGCCTGAGACCAGTACTTATTTTGGTGTGACACAAAAACTGATGTCTTAAAAAAAAAAAAAATTAATTAATTAAAAGAAATCCTGCTCTGCAAATTGCATTAGGTCATATAGTCAGTATTTTAGTCCACTTCTGTCATTTGTATGCCAATTTGATGGTTTGTAGAATGCTAAAGTTCCCCTTTTTATTGTTGATAACGTGCTTCAGGTCATTTGAATTTAACTGTGGGTGCCAGACTTAGTCTGTGGTTTCTGTGATCACTCCTCAGCTCCACCCCTGATTCACATGAAAAAAAAAAATTTAAAGTAGGGAAAAAATAAAAGAGCCTTCTTTCTCCAAGAATTTTGCACCAGGTATCACGATGTGGCTATACTAGGCATATAGGCCAACAAAATAGGTGGGAAGTAACAAATGGAGCTCTGTTGTCAGGATATGAAAGCTATGAGAGTAAATACAGTATACAAAATGTGTTGTATTGATTAGCTGTTTAAAAGTGTTGAAATGAAGCCACAAATATTGCACTGCATTGCATTATTTTAGGTTATTTTATTATTCTTGTTTTAACTAACATGTGGCTCCATGGTGTAGTGGGTAACAAATCTGCCTTACACGCGAACAATCCCCATTTTGAGACTGAAAGATATATAAAACCCAGCCTCAGGGGGTCACAAGCTAGAGTACTCATAGTACCGGTCCAAAGCCCGGATAAATGGGAGGGTTGTGTCAGACATCCGGCATAAAATCTGTGCCAAACCAAACATGTGGATCCATCTGCTGTCAAGCGGACAGGTATTTTTCAGGACTCACCACTGGCTTCTGAGCCAAGTGTTGAGGAGAGCAGGAAGAAAAGGCCTGAGGGAAAACAAGAGAGATCACGTGAAGCTGTCATCATATGTAAGAAAGAAAGAAAACAAACAAGCAAACAAAAGAACAGAGTTTACCTGTCAGAGGCAGCAGGATAGACAGCTGAGGCATTTCTGCAACGATCTCAGTAAACTGAAAAACAGGTATTACATATGGTTACTGTGATAATAATGACTGTATTTTTAAATGTTGCTGATTTTTCTTGCAATGCACACACAGAGATTCTAGTAGCTATAGCCCAGGGATGCCAGTGCCTAGCAGGGACCACTTCAGTATCCTGCTGGTTGCACAGGCAGGTATGTAAAGTACTTTGCTCACTGAATGAACAGCTGAGCTCCATGAGTGGGTGACTTGTCTTGTGATAAGTAAGAGATCCCACAGGTCTCTGCAGTATAGACAACAGCTCACCCAGCCTCCGGCTCATCTGGCCAAAAACAAGCCACCACCTAGATTTAACTAAGCAAATAGGAAAGAGCTTTCCACTGGAGTGGAGGTCAAGTATCAACATCATTATGTGCCCAAATAAAAGAGGACAGCTGCCTACCTGAATATACTGAATGACCAGGTTTTTCCATCAATGGATTTTTTTCTTCCCTGATGGCACGGGCATATTTCAATAAGATTTCTAGATGGAAATAAATGTGACTGCATAGGCTTATTCGGCCCCCCTCCTGAGCCATAAAAATAGTCAGCAAGTTGGTCAGTAAACCAGTCCACAAGCTAATTATGAATCAGTCAGTCAGTCACATATCACATAAATAAGATAAGAGAACAATAACATCATATCACTAAAGAGGAAGTAAACCAGCAGACCAGTAGACTGGTCAAATCCACAGCTAAGTCAGTAAATCACGTCACCAAATCCATCAATGAAACAAGAGCCAGTGAGCAAGGCACTGAAAGAGTCTGGAAGTTACCCAGTTAACAGTTACTTTGAAAACCAATAACCAATAGTTCATATACATGACACATGACACATCATCACAATGAAAGAAATAGTCAAGGCCAGAAAGCAGCCAGTACCATCTCTGAGCTTGGCAACTGCTAGTTACACTGGATTAGTTAAGTAGTTGTAAATGTTGAGTAGAATGTTTACATCTCAATAAACTAATCATCAAATAGCAGTAAGCTTTTCCTCACTAAACAGGTCCATAAACCAATCAGCAGTAAACCAGTTAACCAATCAGTAACTAGTTAAAAAGGTCAGTCAAAGAATGAGGTGACTAGTTATGTCAACATGCCAGTAACAAAAACTGCAAATTGGTAACAAGTTAACTAGTTTGTTTAGTTAGTAAACCAATCAGTGAGCCAGTTACAGCTTAAACAGTCAGTAAATACATGAAAAAAAACAGGTAAGCAAAGAAGCTAGCAGGAGGGGTAAGAAATGAACAGCCAGTAAGTAAAATTACTGTATGTAAATATGGATGTAAATCAGCCTGTTAGTCATCTGTTAATCATCTGTTAGTCATTCAGCAGGTCAGTAAAGATCTCAGTGCAGAATCAGCAGGAAACTCAGTCTTACTGACTGTTTCTTCAGCAGATGTCTCTGAGGAAAACTGTTCAGACTGTTCACACGTTATTCCCTGGAAGAAGCAGCAGGCGGTAAGCTGACAATGCTGAGCTGGTGTCGATCGCCTGGCGAGAGAGAAGCAGCCCTTTAAATAAGCTCTCTCTCTCTGACAACACATACACACTCATACACACACACGCACACACACCTTACTGTGGTGACTTCAGAGGGGGAGGGAGGAGGGGCCTCAGTGACAGGTCAACCTGTGATGGAGAAGAGGAATGAACTGACGAAAATTTGAAAAACCACGCAAAACACATCCAGCTACAGTCTACCAAAACATTTAATCAAAGTGTGTGTATGGAACATTCATAATACCAACATTAGCCCACTAAACTGACATCCAAAGCAAACATTCATAACACTGTTATTGGTGGTAGTTACCATAATAACAACTTCATACCAGTTATTTTACAATCACAAACAATTTAAGAGATTTGATCCAATACCTTTGGCACAGGGCAGTGGTCATATTTACATTCTATAGGCTTCATATAGGCGATGGAAGCCTATATGAAGTTAGAAATTTGCATGTCTACTGACTAAAGTACAAGAAAATTCAGCTTACAAAATTTGGTGCTTTTTAATTCATCTTATTTTTGTTCCAGAATATTTGAGCCCTAATTATTAAAAGTGCAGTAGGGCTGAAAAAAACATTTCAGCTCTGTTACAAACTGCAACCAAATCAATTTTGGTGGGATGGGATATATCACAGTAAAGAAAATCTAGAACAAACTGCATTCTGAGGTGAAGGGTGGGAGATACCAAATCAGTAGCAGGTTGTTAAGGTTGATACACCTAAGTTACTTGATTGGATTGAGGAAAAGATAATGGTTGTGCTTGTGTACCTAAGTGGATATAAAGAGGGATAATCATCCCAGTAGACATTAGGGAGAAGATTATTGCTTTAGATGATGTTGGATTTTATTTTAACACACTACATGCCACCAACATGGAATACAGTGATAAGGGGTCATGGTCATTTATGACAGGGAGACTAGGGGTAAATCAATAATAACAATCAGTAAATGAAGCAAAGCCAAAGCATGAAGGCCAGTTAATATTGTGGAGAACAACAGAATCTGGACTGTGTCCAGTGATACATCTGAGAGAGCAAAACATTGTTGAGATATCGGAGCTCCCAAGAGAATCAAAGCTGCTGACAGGTTACAGCTCTGGGGGTTTCATTTGAGTAATACTTAAAAAGATTTTTAAAAAATGAAATAATTGTGATTGTTTACCATTAAGCCTTTAGCCACTTGACACCCTTTATGGAACGAAGACTGCAGGAACCAGTTTAAATTTTTCCCAAAGACCAGTGAGAGAAATACTGAATGAAAAGCTAGAAGAACTCTAGTGATTAGCTCCTTTTACTTAGCAGACTCAATGTTAAAGGGCACCTGTTATGCTTTCCTTTATTTTCTGTCATAAATTTTCTGTTATAATCGTTGATGCTCATATTAAACATGGTCTCAGTTTCAAATAAAGAGGTCAGTGCATATACAAGTATTGCTTATAAACTGATTTAAACTGCAGAAAAAGTTACGGTTCAGACAGTTTTTTTCTGCTCCTGGATCTGTATGACATCCATAAGAACGGCTCTCCCTAATATGGTCATCTGAGGCACAGGGTCAGACTGTGAGCACAGAAGCCTGCTGTTTATATCTTCAGTTTGTGAGGGGGAGGAAATCAGAAGAAAGTTGGTTTAAAGGAAGATGAGCTAAAACAGCTTGTTTCAGATGAACGGAGAGGCTGCACAAAGGTCCAGTATAAGGTAAATAAGGGTTATTTTGAAGTATTACTTATCCAAACTTCAAGAATAAAAACATGCATCTGGTAAATAATAAAAGGTTTCTTTCAAATAATTGTTGAACACCTTGTAATGAGGAAATGTTTGCTGCAGCAGTGGGGCATCAGCACCAGTGCAAAATAGCAAAATCACACCCAGAGTTTCTGTCATGTACCATCACCTGGACACTCTTCATGTCAGTCTCATTTAATAATCTTTGAGGCTCTGGTTATTGTCGAGGGCCAGGCGGAGCCCAGGATCAGCTAGGTAATGATACAGCATACCTGTGTGCAGGTATACAGGCAGACCAGACAGCAACAGTCAGGAATTCTGCTTGGCCAGCTCCCAGCATGCAGCTGGTAAAATGAGAAGAGCGATGGGAGGAATGTAACTGGAGCAAAGATGAACATTTTCTCAAGGCTTTCAAACTCATGTAGGTTCAGATAGATAAACACAGACGGGCAGAGAGATAGCCTATAGAATGTAATTATGACTACTGCCCTATGCCAAAGGTATTGGATCAAATCTCTTAAATTGTTTGTGATTGAAAATCAATCCATTTCCTGGACTTGTTATTTCTGTTTTCAGCTTTTGACTTATTACGAGTTCTTGTTCTTTCACTTTGAGTGGGTTTGTTTTTTTTTAATCCCAGCTCCTCATGGGACGGAAGTTTCAGTCAAAACAGTCCAGTTGCCAGGCAGATTTCTAGGTATCAGCAGCATCTTTGTGTGAAATCTCCACAGCTTTCCTGCAGTTCAAAGGTGCGTTTGTATAATGATACGAGATGGGACTTTTGGATGATTGTTATTTCTGACTAGTGAGATTATCAACCAGGCTGATTTCTGCACCCAGAGGAAAAGAACAAGCCATTTTTATTAGAAACAGTGCATCTACTTTGGACACTTGGTTTCAAGCCTGCACTGATCCAACTTTTCTCAAAAACCCAAGTGAGGTCAAAAATATTTTCATGTTGAAATATCTGCAGAACAAACAATATTCCTATAAGCCTCAGTTGCATTTTGTGTTGCTGCAAATTAGTAAATGATAACATGCAAAACTAAGATGGTTATAACAGTGAATATTGCACTATGCATCATAAAAACTGCCTAATGTACTTGAAGGTGGAGCATATTTAAATGAAAATTACCATGTATTCTAGCTTTGGTTTTGTGTGGCAAAATTGAATAAATATTTAAGAAATTATAAAACAATACCTGGATTAAAGGTTCACAGTAAAACAAGTTTTGCAGTTAGAGCAGTCCTCTCAATAGTTTTACAGACGTTTATGACTTTTTGGGCCATTGCAATAGCACAAGTGACCACTGGGACAAACCATACACAGCCTGTAAAGATGGACTGCTTCTGTATTTTAATCCAGTACAAATGTTCTTTTCTGTACAAATGAAAAACCCTCTGATAACAGAAGCCATGGCTGCCTTACAGTGTTTATAACTACAACCCTTAACAACCAGGATGAATGTCAGCTCCAAAACCCTGAAAATTTGTGCAGGTTAACCAAAACAGCTGACAGAGAGAAGCAGATAGACTTATTAGCTGTAAATTAACGGGCTGACGTGATGTTATTAGCTTTATACCTGTTCCAGGCCTTATAAGGGAGATTCTAAGCAGATGCTTTCTTTGTTAATCTTTTATCAGATGGGCATCCTGTGTGAGGAGTGTCGGGAGCAGGAATGTGATCTGTGTATAGACACTCATCTCCCACAGAGCTCCTGCCAAACCTGAAGATGAGGTCTAAAACATCAAGAGAGAAAACATACTATGGGACACTGGCATCACAGGCGAACTGTGACAAATGTTATTACAGACAGTGCAGCATACACCTAACTTTCTGCTGTCATTGCAGACCAGGATGGCAACTTAGTTAGTTAGCTAGTCTGCCAACATAGCCTCTGGGGACATGCATGGTTTTTCAGGGCTCCGGTGTAGCTAGGATATCCAGACAGTGGATAATGGATATCCAGTTCAAGACTTCCTGTTCCATACACTATTGTTTGCAGATAAATTTTGAAAAGCTAAGAAAAAGCTTTACGGCAATCTCTCTAGTCTGCACATGAACTTGCTTATCATAGTGCAACTCAGTGGAACTCACACGGACTACAGACAGAAACCAGAACTTTAGGTCTCATTTCTTTTCTATAGAGTTTGCATATACATATGACTTACAGATTAACCAAAAGCTCAGCTATACTGTAGTTATTACAGACAGTAAACTAACCACAGGCACTCAATGTCATACAGTCCCTTGAAAAGTATTCAAGCTCCTTGAACTCCTCTGAGGCCTTCACAGAACAGCTGTATTTATACTGAGATTAAAGTACACAAAGGTGGACTCTATTTACTAATTAGGTGACTTCTGAAGGCAGTTGGTTGCACTGGATTTGATTTAGGGGTATAAGAGTAAAGGGGGGCTGAATACTAATGCACGCCACACTTTTCAGATTTTTATTTGTAAAAGATTTTTAACACCATGTATCATTTTCCTTCCACTTCACAATTATGTGCTACTTTGTGTTGGTCTATCACATAAAATCCCAATAAAATACATTTAAGTTTGTGGTTGTAACGTGACAAAATGTGGAAAAGTTCAAGCGGTATGGATACTTTTGCAAGGCATCGTATGTGCTGTGTGAGAAAAGAAAAAGGCAGATGTGTGTAACAATAACTAAAGGGAGTGAGGAAGTGATAGTAATAGTTGCAATTACATATGATGAAGACCATTTACATGTGGAAAATTCACTAACTCTGATACACTTGCCACAGGTTTGTGCAGGTAAGAGGTTTTGCTGAGTGTGACCTGCAACATTTGTTGAGCAAACCTGACAGAAAAAGTACAAGTGGTTTGGGATGAGGTGGCTATAATGTCCACGTTTCTGCCAAAATACCTCATGAATACCATGTAACAAGTGTCCTTGAATGCATCAACAACAGGGAGCTCTCAGAGCTGTTAGGTACATGCCCACAAAAATTCTGATTTGTTAAAAGAAAAACAACATGGCTAGTTCTTTTCTTCTTCTAAAGAAAAGAAGGGAGCTGTCTGAAAGGAAGAAAATTAATCCACAATCTGGCCAAATCAAGAAGTTTTCTGTACACCTAGATCATTTTCCTCCTGGATTAGTGTAAGTGCTCCCCATAACTTCCCCCTGATTTAAAAGCAATGGTTTCCTTTCCATGTGAGGCAGCTTTCAGGGAGTAGAAAAGCTGCAGACACCTGATCTATGTGTGTCAGTGTCCTCTGAGAACAAACAGCTCTTTGTATGAACCTCCATGTTATCTCTGCCATGTAAAAACCTCCCAACACTGGTGTTACTGTAAGACATCAGAGCAGGATGAGATGTTCAAGCGTCAACATGATTCAAATAAAGAGCTGCTGCTGTCACAGCAGGAAGAAGATGGGAGCCAATCAGATGTTTTAGCTAAAAAAAAAAGTTAACGTGATGAGTAGTGAAACCAGTTACCAGCCTTGACAGTATTTTTGTAGCAGTGTTATGATAAAAGATGACCACAAAGATTCATAAAAACCACTTGAAACAAAAATGACCGCAAGTGACTCAAAATATAATCTAGAGAACTCAACTGAACTGAAGCATAGCACACCATTGGAAACACCGTCCAAAAGTGATGAAGGTACAATCAGCAGCTGAAAAGTGACTGCCCTGTTTGTCGTAATGAAGACTCTAGCCTGTAGACGGCACTGCTGAGGCTTTTAATCCACTCTAACCCCGGAACACTTTTTTTTTTTACATAACAGACTTTAATTCAATGTGAGCTGTGGCAGTATTAAGGCAGCATTAAAAAGTGCTTAATGTGTTCTCTGGGTTGATTTTCAGGTCTAACAGGCTGGAATAAGAACATTACAGTCAGTGTTTCTGGATGTTTCCTCATCCAGTAGATAAAACCTGAACTCCCACATTGACAGCAAGCTGCTGACAGTCACGAGGAAAACTGAGATAACCAGAAACAAACGTGTGTGTTTGGATGTGCGTTGCTGCTCTAAGCGTGGATTTACATGTGCAAGTGTGTGTGTGTTTGTAAGATGTGTGGAAGCACCACACATGTACATGTTTATGTGTGTGGTAAACCTGCAGCTACACACTATTCACTGTCTATGAGCTCAGTTTTTAGTCTACCAGCTCCTGATGAAAACACCCGTCTCTTTAGCTGCTCACACTGTATTCACACTTTTCCTTGATCCTGATTGGAAAAAATCACAAGGTTAAGGAAACGTGAAGGAGAATTCATAAGGACTTGGGAAGAGACTGGGGTAAGGGACTCTTAATTGTGCTTACACTAGGCTACTTAATTATGCAACAGCAGATGCTTTCAGATTTTCACATGGCCTTGTCGGTGCTGGACTGCATAAAATGGACACAGCCATTGTGATATCACCCATCAGTTTTTTTGAAGCTTCAAAGTTAGCATTTTGGCTCCCACCATGTTAGTATCAGCTAAGGCCAGCTAGCTTAGTTAGCAAGCTGCATCAACAGTGCCTTGCACAGACTAATTAATAATAATTAGTGGTCAGTAATAGACAAATAAAATGCAAGAATTTCATTCACCAAAACTCAAGCACAAACTTTTTACCACAGTGCAGGCCACATTATCTGTCAGATACTTCCATTAAAAATGCTCCAAAAGGCACCAACAGCACAAACATGGTGCAGAGGTCCAGATTAGAGAGTCAAATTTGGCATAGGTGAAACCTAGCAGGCATCCATCGACTAAGGTGCCTGCGTCTGCACACCTGTCAATCAAAGCAGCCAAGCTCCTAACCTTAACCTTAAATGGTGAGTTAGAAAAAAAACAACATGATTTTTAATGCTGTAAAGTTGGGTATTTTAACATGGGATTCTACAGGGATTGACTCAGTTTTGAAGAAAGACTCAAGAGGCTATTTGAGGAAATTTTTCAGCTCTGGAGGTTGGTGCTTGGGTTTAATATACCAGCTAACATTTCTGGAAAGTGTAGTCTGTCTTACATTTTTCTATAGTGCAGCAACAATCTTGAGTGACTGTTGCATCAAAGGCCATTTTGGTTTGCATCCACCGATAACACCACATGGAGAGGTCCTAGACTTATTCACATTTGTGCCTTTGCCTGAAATGGCAAGATAAATAAATAAATAAATAAATTAGAATCATAATAATTTAACAAAATGTCAAAAATCAAGAAAATCAAAGAAAAATAAATAAACTCAAACAAATGAAGCTGATACTACACAAGATATGACGTTTGATTATGCTAATCTCACTTTCTTTTTCCTGCAAAGTTTGCTTTCTCTGAACCTCCGAAACTTTTTACACCTCTGTCATGATTTTCCCGTTCTTCATGTTTCTCCTATTTCCTCTTCCCATTTTTAAATTACTTTTATCTCTTTTTCCTCAGCACTTCTATTCTTTCAAACCCTTCTTTTCTCCCATCCATTTCCCCACCTTTCTCTGTGCCATACTTTTTTTTTTTTTTTGCCTTTCTTCCATCCCATCCTCATTATTTCAGCTCTTGGGTCATTAAGTCAACATAACAGAGTCGACACTGAGCTGGGATTATCTGTGTGTGTGTGTGTGTGCTTGTACGCATATCTTTATCAGGACAAACTTAAGTTTTTAAAATTTGTGAAGACATTTGTGCAATATGAGGACATTTTGGTTGATCTTCACACTGTGGTTAAAGTTAATGCCAGGTTTAGGTTTGGGAGGGAAGTGAGGTAAGGGTTCGGGTAAGAGCCTTGGGAATGCATTATATGAACCTGAGTCCTCATAAAGCTTGAGGTTGGAAGTTGGTGTGTGTGAGGGTGGGTGGTCTCTGAAGTAGAAATGATAAAAACAGAAGCTTGCACGGTTTAACACTGGGTTAACAAACTAGTGAAATACTTCACATCTAAGATGTGGATCTGTCACGTTTCAATAAGGATTCAGAGCCAGTTTTTTTATTCTGCAGAGAATGGAACAAGTGATTAGTTTGTCTTGTGCTGGTCAGGAGGATAACACGGAGCTCATGCGAATTATTGTTTAATCAGTCAGTGGAAAGTAAAGTACTCAAATTCTGATTTTTTTTTTTTTTTTGAAGAAACAAGTGAGTCTCCCTCCACCAAATTTAACAAACCTCTATTTAATGTTTCATCATTTTTCATTACAGATCATTACAAACATTACAGAACTGTGGCTAATGTCATAAACAACAAAGGAAGTCACTTGTATTACAGTGTGTTATCTCTTATTTAATCAAAAACAAAAACATCTACCAAAAGCAAGGGTACTTTTATCAACTAAAAACAGCAGTTTCTAAAAATTATGACAAGTGCACTTTTTATGCCAAAGTTTTGGTAAACAATGACTTCTTTCACATGTAAATAAATTAAAGGTGCTGCACACAGAAGGTGTTGCATAGGTGTTCATGTGTAATCTTTAGGTACTTTAAACTGTTCCAGTTCATTTTTTTTTCTTTTCATAAAAATATGAGGGTTATAAATAATGATGCATTGTTCCATTTGGTTACTGGTTATTGTATTTGGTTATATTGTTACCACTAGCAAATGCATACACACATTTATCGTTCCTTCAAAAATGATTTAACTTACTTTGGCTTCCTGAAGACTTACCCTTAAAGGTGGGTTCTGGTCTCTCAGAAACAGTTTTTAGGACATGCTGCACAGCCATCTCAGAAATCAGGGGTGTTCTTGGTCATTCCAGGGGAATTAAAAGCCAGTAGTTAAAGAGAATGATGGCGGTGGAGGCGAGTGGGAATATTGTTTAAAAAAGCAGATGAAGGCACACTTATTCAAACAATTCCCAGCTCTTTTTTCAGGTCTATACAGCCAACCATTTCTGTGTGATTGGTTCAGAAACTTACAGATGCTGATCGACTTTGACCCCCTAATCCGATGTTGTAAATATGTGGTTACACTTTCCAGAGCTATCTGAACAGCCAGTGTGCATCTTAACCACACTAGGAACCCAGCTTAATGTTTATCCTATATTAAATATTGACCCTAAAGTTTAATTATTTTCATCTGTTTTGTTTTCCCCTTTTCTTTTTAGAAAAGGGACAAAATTATTGTCCCTACAAGACGAGTAAGGTACATTTGATTATGCTTGTAAGGTTATTCATTGACTTAACATCTCACCTACTCATAAGCAAAAATTGGATTGTAACCTGAATAGTAATGCTGAGAATGAACACCTCACATTATCTTTGAAAATGTCCTCACTCCTCAGCTCTAAAACTCAAACTGGTCCTCACCTAGCTAATTAAACAAGCACACACACACACACACTGATTAAAATGCCATGCTGACATAATCCTCAGTGTGAGCTCTTTGTTTTTGGTGCCATGGTGTTGTTAGGAAACGGGACATGAGCCAAAGTAAAAATTCAAAGTACAGCTTCTCCTTTAGGGATTTTGGAAATCCCTTCAGAACAACGGTGAGTGGTTTTAAACAAGCTTCTGGGTTTTTCCAACATCACACTTTCGTTTATCTTTAAAAGACACTGATGTCACCTGTGACCAGAATCAATCACACTTTATTTGTATACCTTTTGAGAGCTATTCAAAGCTCTTTACAAATGACTGCCAAGACAGTTCCAATGTCAAAATATAAAACAACGCGAGGCAAAGGAAATAGTCAAAACTTTAACAGAATAAATCAGAAAAAACTGAAACAATACAAAACATCACTGATGACTGACTCTGTTTTGGGCCTGTTTCTGTTTTAATGCTCGAGAACTTTTTATGGAACTATCACAGCACAATGGATAATGGCTTCAACTGAAGAAGACGTGAAATTACATTTGTAAAAACACTATAAAATACTTTATTTTTATGAGATACTGATACAAAACTTTCATAAAGAAAAAAAATCCTAAATTGTACTTAATGAGGATTTATAAAACTTATAAATATTACATTTCATGCTTCCCACCCCAAAGTGAAGCAAATTTAAGGCTGATATTTCAAGTACTGTTGTTCTAATTGAATCCATTTGGTTGTGATTAAAGTACTGGATCTCTAATTTCACATGTCTTTAGCTTTAAAGTAACTAATAACTGCAATAGCTGCAATTGTTCCTTTGTTTTGTTTAATGCACAAACCCAAAAAAAGGAATTTGTAGGTAGACGCCCAGATTCACAAACTAGGAGGCTCTCCAGATGCACTTGCCCTTCTACAGGAGTCTGCACCGTCAACTCAAGATGATTCTGTTGTTTTATAAATGCAGGAAGTTTCGTTTAATGCTCTAAAATATAAATAAATGCATGAATTCAGAGGCTGCAGTAATTTGGAATTATCGAGTTTTATTAGCACTGCCTACGAGGAAGAGAAATTACATTGAAGACAGAAAATATTTAGTCCATTAACAGAACAGAGTAGATATAAAACAAAGTGGAATAAAGAGATCAGTGATGAGAAAGGAGGAGATTCACATATTGTTGGTGTCCATTTCACTTTTGGCCAAGTTGGGAAAGCTGTGGAGAGGAGGGAGGAAGAGGACAACAGGTGGTAAGAACAGACACAACAAGAAGCTTTCGCTAATTTGTGGGTTTTTTCCTTTCACTGAGCCGGTGAAGGACAGGACATGTGTGGTTCCTCACCTGTTTGAGGAACTGAGAAGCATTGAAGAGTTCACTGCAGCCATAAACAACCTTCTTCCCCTGTTTAGACTGGAAATGTAGAAAAATAAAATTATGTTTCTTACAGCTCCAATTACTACGGATCCTATTATTACAGGGAGAAAGTAACTAACACTTAGTCAAGTATATATCTGAGGTACTTGTATTTTTCATGCCCCTTTTATTTCCCCTCAGAGAAAAATACCACACATATTACTGAGCTACATTTATCCAACACCCTTGGTGTTAGCTCCCACTGGTCCAGTGGTCAGCACTGCTGTCTCACAAGAAGACGGTTCAGGATTCAAAGCCAGGTAGGGCCCCTCTGTGTGGAGTTTGCATGTTCTCCCTGTTCTTGTGTGGGTCTTCTCTGGGAGCTCTGGTCTCTCCCACAATTACAAAGCGTGCTAGGTTAATGCTGCCTATGTCAGCTCAGGACAATCTTGCAAAAGAAATTCTTAATCTCAAGACCTCCACTTCCTGGTAAAATAATGGTTTAATAATAGTTCTTAAGTAATATTTTGCATCCAAAATTATGCCGAGCTTATGTGTGATTTTGTTATAAGTTGGACCCAACAACATTAGGATATCAGCATTCCACTTATGATCAGAATACAATTTCCTGATTATATTTTTACTTCACTGAAAGTGCTGATACCACAACATAAAAATAGAAGTAAAAGACCTGAATACATCCTTTAGTGACATTAAACTTTAAGAGTTTTATTTTAATATTCACCCCATCCCACATGAAACTACATTTGTATTCATCTAAAGAGATAGCAGATTGAAAAAACTGAAAAGAAAGTTAACCTGGTTGAAGTTCTGTGTTTACACAAGAAATAAGCACCAGTACTAGCAGTACTACAGTACCTTGGCGTAGTCCACCAGGTTCTGGTACTCAATATAGTTTCCTCCTCCCACTACGAACACGATGGCCTGAAAGAGCAGGAGGTAAAAAGTCAATCTTATATCAGAACGTATTCTGTTTTCTCTATAAGTGATGGGCAGAAAGGCTGCAAATAACTTAATAAGAGTGACATCACAGTAACAAACTGGGTTTAGCTCCTGAGGTGACCTACAGCATGAATCTCAATAAGCAAGTACAGACACTGAAAAAGAAGAGTTTTATGGTTTTAAAGGGACAGACAGCCTTTAATTCTATGCAGGAAATCAAGCTTTGTTCCAACATGGACTCATTTACAATTATTTACTTCATTGTTGTATTGGTATAGGTATTCCGTTTCAGACTTGTTTTTACTATGTCTGAAGCCTATCCCAGCTGTCACAGGACGAAAGGGAGGTTACACCTTGGACAGGTCTATAGCAGGTTAATTACCTATCAGACTTTAATTAATGACCTGTTTTCTAAGTAGTCCAGTTTTCTGGACTATAATGAACTTGCTAGCATGACTGCTCTTTTACATGATGTCTGCTGTGACTGTGTGGTGTGGGGATTAATAAAGCCCAAATCATATGAAATCTATTAAAAATGACATATCTTAAACTCTGTAACTTCCATCAGAGCTAAGAAACAGTTAACTGTGCTTTATGAAGAATTTCTGATGAGCAGCATCAGGAATTCCAGTCTGTCTTGTATTTCCTTTCAACTTGTGTTTATCCTGGAAATGACTTGAACTGAATCTCATCAGTCAAACTGTGGTCCAGATACACAAACTCACCTCCTGAAACGGGTTCTTGTTCCTGGGGATGGAGCTGAGGAAGAAGAAAAGGATGGTGAGACATTTCTGAGTGCGTGTTACTGACCAAGAAGCTTGAGCATCATGCTGTTCAGATGAGACTTTTGATTGGTTTTCATACCTCTCACTGCCTCGCAGCATCTTTGGGTCAAAGTATCGATAATCATCTGTTTCCTTGAAGGTCAGACAGAAAAAAAAATTTGACAGACATACAATAAAGAACATACAACTTTAATGCAGATGACATAACACTCATTGGCGATAAAACTACTGCAAGCTGAAATGAATGCAATGTTTTGCAGGGAATCTTTAGCTCATGTAGATGTTACTTTGACATGTAGCACCTACTTAAACCTGTGCTTGGTTTGGTTTATCTGATATTATTAGATGGAAAAAAGCCCCAATTTATAACATATTAAAAAAAAAAAAACTGGTGTCAAAATGTTAAAAATTACAAAAAGAAAAAAGAAAAAAAGAAAAAGAAAAAGCATGTGCAAGGATTTACAAATGTCAGTGACTTATTTCACAGGTTGACCTGGTTGTGGTAGAGTTGTCTCTCTGTTCCAAGGACTAAACACAGACAGAATGTTGCAGAACTGTGTCTTCTGGTTTATTGTCACATGACTGAGCTCAGCATTTTCATTGGAGGATCATTCTTTGTCAATCACAAAATAGCACAAGCAGAGCATGAAAAAAACAAAGACCTCCAGATGAATCAGATTTATCCTCTTCCCTGCTTCATATTCTCTTATGCAAATGGTGGTGTACCACAAAGCTCTGTAAGAGGATCAGTTTTTTTGTTTTTTTTTAATATACATCTCTCACTTCGCCCTAAATTAACTGTCAGTTTATAACACTCAGAAACAGCAGAACCTGCTTATTAGCTCACACTAAAAAATTGTAGCACTACGGACAAAACTGTGGTTTTCTCAGCTGCCTCCAATCTGCTTTCCAGATCTTTAGGTCAACACTTGTAAGCCAGAAGATCTCACAAACCCTCCTGCATATTGTTGGCCTTTGGCTGGTGTGCCCATGGCTGCACAAAAGCAAAGCGGAGCCTTGACATAAAAAATGTATGCGTTTGTTATTGCTACTACACATTACACTCTGAAACGGTTACAGCAAAATGATCTGATTATGTGGCTTTATCTGTCTAAGAGAAGTCATGCGGTATCTAATTGTGCTGAAAACCTACCAATGCATTTGAGGGTTAATGTTTCATATGAGCTGAACCTCTAAAAATTCACATTTTGCTAAACCTTAACCCAAACATAACCTCGAAATGCAACATTCATACACAGAGAACAATCTGATAGAGGGAGAATGTGCTCTTCTATTTCTTTTATCTTCATCCCAGACCTGTATCCCCGCTCCACCCTTCCCCTTTTGATTCATAACAAGAGGACCTTTGTTGCTCGTCTGTAACTCCAGACGCTGAGAAACCTGCAGGGTGTGTGGTGTGTGTGTCCACTTGTAAGTCTGTCACTGTAAGGACGGACTTGGGCTTTCAGGAGTGAGGACATTTTGGGACCCAGCTTCAAAAGGAATTTTTGACAGTTCAGAGTTTGTTTTAGGGTTCATGTTAGATTCAGGCTTAGCTCAGCATGTGTATTTGTGTGCATTGTCAAAATTACTACAAGAGCTGAGAGGCAAAACAAAAACTCCACTTTCAGTTCAGTGTGATAAAGTGTGTCCGCTGGTTCACGTGTGAGTAACGGAATCTGTACTTCCCCTCCTCACACACAGACCACGGCAGTTAATATGAAGCTAATGTGATATCCCACAGTGCAGTGGTTTGTGTGTTGGAGCTGTCAATCACAGCTGAAGTGACATAAAAACTTGCTTTCTTTTGAGTTTCCTCTCAAAACCAAGAAGTGAAGTTGAGGTCTACAGATATTCTGGTCTTACAGGGGACCCTTTAATGCTCATTTATGGCTCCATATTTTCATTCTTGGACTTTACTAGAGACGTTTTGCATGATTCACAGTCCCAAGCCAAATACTCTCTAAAGTGCAGAATTTAGATCAGTTGGCTGTTTTGTGTTTATACTATACTGTATATGATGAGCTGCTTTTAAGCATTTACATCTTCAGTAAAAAACAATGGGTTTGGAGCAGAGAGTCCTAAATTAGAATTTAAAATACTGACAGGCACACCCATTTTAGTTTAATTCAAACTGGTATACTTTCAGTTAATGAGTCTGTTGTGTCTCTATGGGCCAGGCTAACTTTTCACTTTCCATTGTAGAGCTCTGGGGAAACAAAGAGTTAAAACAGTGTATATTAAGGTTCCATTTGAGTAACTTGTGTTTTCTTTCACACCGGGAGAAAACAATTTAAAATGATTCAGCTTTTTGGAAAGCTGCAGGGAGCTTGCGACTCCCCTCTTCCCTGAAACTCTACAACAGAGGTACAAAGTTAGCCTGACCCATAGAGACACCAAAGACACATTAATGGGAAATACACCGGACTGAAATGCAGCAGGAATCCCCCTTTTAATTAAGTATTGTATTGTATTGCATTTTGTAAATTTTGTATACATTGTTTTTCTACTAAAGTGCTTGTGTTTGTACATCATGGAACACTTCCAAAATGTTTCAAGTAATATAAGACAGTTTTTGTATCAGTTCATGTGTTTTTCATATCGAGAAAAAGATAAACTCACAGGATGAGACTTCATCTCCATCAGGTTGTCCAGGATACGGGTGACTGGAAGGTTCTGGAAACAAAAAAGAAACAACTTTTAAACACGTAATATAACAAAAAGTAAATCCTTTAATTCTGTTTTTATAATTTGACTTTTCACAGGAATCACAGGAGTTTGTGTCTAGATTTGATTTTTTTTTTTTTTGTAAGTAACTATTTTGGAAAACTGCAGATGTAAGCGTGGAAAAAAACCCAAAAAAAACCCAACTTCAAATATCTTCCCTAACAGAGCATCAAAAGCTGCATCCAAACCGACTATGATGGTTTGTAATGTTCTGGCAGCAAAACAGAGCATCATGGTCTGACTTCAGCTGGTCCAGCTTCAGTATGAAGAAAACAGACACCACCTCCCTGTTTGTGTGTGTCTGTGTGTGTGTGTGTGTGTGTGTGTGTGTGAGAGAGATGATTATAAATGATGATTATATCTGTGCCAGTTTCACTCTGAAACACCCTGTGATCATCATG
>VUQI01020681.1:0-18097 GCA_015106735.1 Paratilapia polleni | reverse complement strand
GGTGTGTGTTTGGGGTGTGTGTGTGTGTGGGGGGGGGGGGGGGGGGGGGGGGGTGGGGGGGTGGGGTGTCTAACCATTTAAAATGACATCTGCAACACAATTCAAAAATTCTCAATACTGACTATCTTCTGCATATAAAAAGAAATCAGATTTATTGACTTCCATATTTTTTTCCAATCACAAATTTACTCATCAATCCATCAAGTAATCTTCTGTGTAATTTGCCAATTTGTGTCATTTAAAATGGCACAGCTCTTTTCAGTCTGTATGACTGAGTGCAGTTTCCCCTTCAGCTGACCTGCTGTCAGGTCAGATGTTTAGCACTTGTACCATGACACAGATGATGTTTATTCATTTTAGAGATCCTTGTATAGTCATGTATTGACTTCAGTGAATGCAGGCTAACAGGCTGTGCTAAAGCAGAGAGCTAGAAATGGGAAAGAATTAAGTGGGTAAAAACAAAAGGTGGTCACATGTTGTAGAAAATATCCCCGGGCATGTTTTCCCAAAGGAGCGGGGCCTACTGCGAGTGGAGATGTCAAGACGTCAAGTCAGGGAAGGCCTTCCACTGAAGAGCGTGTCTGCTGCAGGCTCTCAAGCTTCTGTGTTTTTGTGGGAGGGTGTGTGTGTTAGAGAAATAGGGACAAAAAAAAACAGCATCTTAATTACAACCAACCTGATTTGCAATATAAATCCCATAAACACAGCTGGGTGCTGTGGTGCATGAAAACTAAACTGTAAAAAGCACCAGCATGAAGAAAACCATCTCCACCTCTTAGTATTCCAGTGGAGGGGCGGATGGGGTAAACCTTAATCTAATATAATCTAATCTATGTAATATGTCTCTGGATTTTTAAAAAATACTTTTCCACATAGTTTTATTCAAATGTTGTTTTGATGATTGCAGATCTATGTATATAGAGTACTATGTACTAGTATGTAAATAGTAGTTCTTAACATTAATCCACTGATTCTAACAATCAGACCAATCTGATGTACATGATTACAGCTGGAGGACTCATGCTGTGTCTGAACTGGCTGTGTGCTCATGCTGCCATTTTATTCCCCAAGAGTAAGAAAATTATGAGAATTACAAGTATTTGTTTGCAATTTTAACAAAGCAAATATAAAGGTCTAATCCAGCAATTTAGTGCTGCTCTTCCCAAGAAAACTAACATTTACCACCTCAAGGCTGTACGGCTACCAGTCAAGCTGCAATTTATATCCATCCCTCGTGTTTCTGAACAGTGTTAACAATTGGACAGAAAAGTCTTTTTGCAGAACATTATAATGTCACAGTAAAGTTTATTTTAATCTTTCAGGTATAAAATGTCACAATATTTATGTGAAATTTTGTCAAAATTAATGTACGAATTTGTGTGTTTTAGGATCAAAGTGATCTTAACTTTAACATTTGACCAGCAAGTTCTAATCAGTTCACCCTCAGAGGATATTTGTGCCAGATGTGATGAAATTTCCATATCTTGTCTTCATGAGAACTGCACAGGAGTGAGGTCACACAGTTCAGCAGATAACTGTAGCAATCTCTCAATAGTTGACATAATCACTAAAAGTTGTGTGTTTCTCCCTCTGGAACCATTAATATGAAACATCCCTATAGACACTTGAATTTTTATACTGACTTTTCAAGATAGCTATTATTTTCAGATTAGGAAACCACTACCACGGAGTTTCAACCACTGGATCGATTTCAGAGGTTTTACTCAAGATTTCTATCTTGTTGACTATACTGATGTTGAATTTGAAACTTCAAAGCTTCTTAAGTGCTTGTCTCATTTTGAGAAAAGATGTTACAATTTAAACATAAACATACATTATTTTATGGACACACTTGATAAGTATGATCCTTTATCTACAGTAATTTTGCTACACACAGAAACAGAAAATTAGTCAAATTTAGTGAATAATGTATGTGTCCAAGTTACAGGCATCAAAGGGACATTTGTACAGCACTGTGCTGGTCGAGGCTCATCCTGATCTTGACAACACTATGACCCATACAACTAGGTTTGGACATTTAACATGACCTACATTCATCCAGTCCTAATTAAGTTTTGTGCAGTTCAATGAGTTCCATGTAAATAGCCACATAAAGATCCCTTTACATCAGCTTAGCTCTTCCATGCATCATTCCATGGCACACCCTGTCAATGCAGGTGCAGCTCTCTAACTATCCTTCCATTTTTTAACCACCTATCCAATTCAATTCAATTATGTGCCAGTTTTGGTACTTGTATCCCCTTGTGAAAGATTTCCCTGGAATATTAAGTTATCTACTGCACAAACAGTAACCTTGATCTTGACCACCAAGTTTAACTAAGTTGCTCTTTGAGTTGTAGTTTGTGGTCAAATAGTTATTTTTGCTTTGGAAGGTTCCTAAGTGACTGAAGTGACTTTGAAGTATCTGTGTGGCAGCCATAATACGAGCTGGTGAAATTCTCTAAATACTAAGGAACTGCGCTTCAGTGCTGCTTTTATTGGCTCCTTTAACATAGGATACACTGAACAGTCCTTTATGAAAGGAAAGGAGATAATGCACAGTTCAAAGGGACGCACCATCACCAAAATCAACAAGATTTCAAGGGATGCAGATCACTGTGTAAATTACTGTTGCATTTTCCATCTTATGCCTTGCTTTTGTTCATTGGCATAGGCAAGGCCTATAAAATGCTTATATGTTTTTAACTTTTAACACCATGTTAAAACCCCAAGGTGAACTTTGAATATTATACAACTTTAGTGAAAATACATGTGAAGAAGTTGTTCTTCTTCACTTCTTTCCTTGACATCATGATTTTTTCCATCAATATCAAGGAAGAGTGTTTAGGAAAACACACAGGATGTAAGTTTTTTGACCATTTAACAGTATCCAATGGCATTCCTGAGATATCAAGTTCATATGAATGGGGATCTGAAAATGCAGGAACCTTTGAGATGCTTATTTAGATCTGTGGACATGGGAAAAGAATCTACTAGTACTTGTGCTAAACCACCTGCACACTGGCATGAATGTGAAACTCTGATGCCTGAAATAAATGTATGGTGAGATTCTTTCAACCACAGCTGTTTTACATTAAAATTGCTTCCTTCCTTCAGCTCCATCTTGGTCCCTCTCTACGAATGGATGGAGTAAGATTCTGTAGTTTTTGTTGAGTTGATCCAGCCCTGCAGCATGTGATCCTTGCATGTTCTTAGATTAGTTATTTCTGAGAACTTGATGGCATTCCTGTCCTCAGTCTTGTGAAGAACACTTCCTTTACTTCTCCTTACTTTGTAATTGTGTTTAATTAGCTTCCTTGTCAAAGAAAAAGCTCCATGCTGTTTATAAAGTGATTAATACAGGTCAACATCATTTCACACAGGATTTCTTTCCAAAGAAAAGGGAAAAGGAACTGAACTATCATTGTTTTCAGTGACTGCACATGGTGATTTTACTACGTGACATCTTTTTCTACCTGTGGCACCCCTGACTGTGAAACCAAAGGACACTCCACACTCGTTGGCTAATGACTTGACAATCATTAACCCATTAGCCAATGATTGTACCCTGGTTTATCCTCATTTCTGTGTCTACTCAGGACCATAATTTATATAATGAACTTCATGCTGTATTCAGTATGACTTGAAACTGGAAACTCTTTACTGAGGTTATAAATCAAGTTAACCAAGGGCCGTTTTCCAATCGACTTCTGTACAACTGATAGTCTTTTTGCAACCACAGGACTTTTCAGACCTGGAAGCTATATACGTCTTTTATATGCAGTCTATGGTGCCACTTCATGTTGCTTGGCCAAGTGAAAATTGAATATGAATATGTGTTACTTAATGTTTGTGCAGCAACTGTGTCATGTCAACCTTATATATGGCTGAAAGTTCAGAGTTTAGGTGGATTTGTCTCTCTATATGAAGAGTAAAGAGGTGACCACTCTGGGAGTGTGCTAACTTAAGCTCAGGGGGCCATGGCCAATGTTCAGGGCTTCCGGTGTAGCCAGGATATCCAGATAGCAGATTATGGATCTCTGGTTCAAGATTTAGGGTTAATGTACCAGTCACTGGTTACAAATGCAAGTAAATTTTCAAAAGCAAATAAAAAGCTAAATTGTTGACAGATGATAGCCGATGGTTTCAAGGTTTGCAATCCCTATTTTGCTCCCTATATGGCCTACTTTACCTGCTTAAACATGAGTGTTTAATAGACCCAAAAATCGTGTGCCTTGTCTACAGATTCTGCATATTCATATGTAAATATTTGTTTTGCATCTGTTCTGTAATTGTTCTGTATCTGTTCTGTCAAGATTAAAAAGGGAACAAATAAGGCAACAATTTTGTTTAAAAAAACTATAAGACAGTTGATTTACCATGTCAACAGATGGTTCATTCTATAAAAAGGGAAAACTGGAAAATAGCAAACAAACTGGTGGACCAAGAATCATAAGTGTGTGGATGAGTGGAAAACCATGTACATGGTGGGTGGAAAAAGAAGCCTTTTGACTGTTCAGCAAGTGAAGAATGCACTAAAGGATGGAGGTGAATATGTTTCTGTGTCTGTGATCAAAACACGACTTCCTGAGCAGAACCCACACAGGATTCAGCTCTAGAAGCAAATCCCTGGAAAGCTTTAAAAAAGACAGACCAGGCTGCAGCTCACAAAAACATTCAACAAGAAACCCTTAGAATTGTAAAATTAAGTTCAAAATTCAGAGGATCTTGGTGAACACATTTAAATATGTCTTGTTCACCAAGAACTGAACTTGTTTCCCCTCCATTTCTCTGTACAGCACATATTTCACATCGTTGGGTGTATTTATTCTGCTAGCTGACTGACTCATCTGTCCTGTCCCTCCCTGAGCCTGGTTCTGCCGGAGGTTTCTTCCTGTTAAAAGGGAGTTTTTCCTTCCCACTGTTGCCAAGTGCTTTCTCATAGGAGGTCGTCTGACTGTTGGTGTTTTCTGTCTAATATTGTAGGGTCTTTACCCTAAAATATAAAGCGCCTTGAGGCGACTGTTGTTGTGATTTGGCGCTATATATATGAAATTGAATTGAATTGAATTTGCCTGAACAGATAAAGATGGAAAGTTTGGAGCTCATTACATTTAAACTTCACTTCTTGCATGTGACACTGTCATTTAAGTCACATAAGTGGTGTTAGCAAGCATTTCCTAATGACTGAGGACATGCATGTTTGTGTATGGTCCTTAAACAAACCTGTCACTGCAATAACAGAGCAGCTTGTAGGGGAGTGCTGCCACCTTTAAGAAGCATAGAACTGAGAGTCACACTGATTTCTGTCAGTGGATACAATGTGAAATATATCAGCACCACATCTGGCATCCAGCAAAGTGATTTTAAACTAACCCTCTTCTTCTAAAAAGTATGTGCCCATAAAAAGAGCATTCTCACCTATGTTTAAGATAAAAAAGAAAAGATATACTTTATGTAAAGTTGGGAAATGCCTTTATTACAGCAGTTAAAAATTAAATTAAACACAGCACCCATTTAACAAATAGCCTATCAACAGACTCCTTAATCCCGCTCAGTCTGGTTTTCCTGCCATGTCATCTGCTGAATGTGAAAAGTTTCTTCATTTTTTTGCTGCTAAGATCAATGGTGTCAGGTCACAGTTGAAGCCTGGATCCTATCAACCTGTCTAAGTGTCTCAACCTACTCTGCTGTCTGAGTTTTATCCAATTTCCATGACAGATCTCCCAGATAAAGTTTCTCATATGCACACTTCTTCCTGAAAATTATTAATAATATTTTTATGCTTTTAGATAAAGGTGAATATTCGAGTTCAGTTCTACTTTGACTTACCTGCTGCCTTTGGCACCACTGATCATACCATTCTTATTGACAGATTACAGAACTGGGCCAGTATCTGTGGCACTGCTCTCAAATGGTGCCACATTTTGGCATCATTTGAGGTTTCTCTAGTTTCTCTGATTTTGCTATTTATAGGTATATGTTTGAGTAAAATGAACATTTTTGTTTTATTCTATAAACTACTGACAACATAACTCCCAAATTCCAAATACAAATATTTTCATTTAGAGCATTTATTTGCAGAAAATGAAAAATGGTCAAAATACCAAAAAAGGTCCAGTGTTTTCAGACCTCAAATAATGCAAAAAAACAAGTTCATATTCATTTTTAATGAAACTGATAATTTTGCAGTGGTCTCTTAATTTTTTCCGGAGCTGTATATGTTACCCCTGGGTCATTTGCTGTTTACAGTTTCAAAGGCATTTCCTACCATTGCTATGCAGACAATACATAGCTGTATTTTTCTGTTAAGCCAAATAACCTCAACAGCCTCTCCTACCTCAGTGAATGCTTCACTGCCATTAATAATTGGATATATTTAAATTTCCTCCATCTGGCAAAACTGAGGTTCTTGTGTTCGGCCACAACAACTTTTCTAAGGACGTCAGTCATTACATCGGTCCCCTCACCAGCAGTATCTGCTAAGAACCTTGGTGTATTTTTGACCACCATTTGAATTTTGGATCTCACATCTCAAAGCTCATCCAGTCTTTTTTCTTTCATTTAAGAAACATTGCAACAATCAAACCTTTATTGACACCTAATAATGTGGAACTTTTAGTACACACTTAATTTTCTCCCTTCTTGATTATTGTAATTCACTTTTCACATGCATCTCTCAGTCCTTCCGAGCCCACCTTCAGTTGGTACAGAACGCAGCAGCTAGGCTGCTAACAAGAATTAGTCACCACTCGCACATCACCCCTATTTTTGCTTCCCTTCACTGGCTTCCAGTGAAATTCAGAATTCATTTTAAAATTTTATTAATAACATATAAAGCCCTACATGGCCATGCTCCTGTGTATATAGCAAATCTACTGAGACCTTATAACTGCAATCTGCCTCCAGATCATCTGATCAGGGTCTTTTAACTGTTCCAGGCTCTTATTTTAAATCTAAAGGCGATCAAGCTTTTGAGGTTGTAGCTCCTAAACTTTGGAACAGTCTTCCTCAGCCAGGTCAGCTGAATCTGTGGTTTGATTTAAACGACTGCTGAAAACTCATTTTTACAGGTTAGCTTTTCCTTAAACTTTCGCCCATTATTTTTGGCTCTTGTTCTTTGAATGTGTCTATAGGGGTGTGTATGCAGGCATGAATGTAAGACCATGTGTATGACTGTGTTTGCATGTTTGAACATGTACACTTATCTTTAATGTGTGATTTTATCCAAACTGTGAAGCACTTTGTAACTGTGCATTTTAAAAAGTTCTATACAAATAAAGTTATTATCATTATTATTAGTAGTAGTAGTATTCATTCATTTTGAAGACTTGTGCTTAAATTTCCTAAAACAGCCAGGTCTTCATTTGTTCGTATGCACTGTCAAAGGCGCTTCTAAATTTGTTTGTAAATTACAAACAAATTCAGGTACGAAAACATTGATAAATCACTGATTTGTGCGTGAAACGTTCATACGCAATATTTTTGTGTCACTGGCCATCTGTTTGACAACTAAAGCTTGGCTGAAATGATCTCAAGCATATAAGCAAATCTACAACAGAATGGCTGAGAAAGAAAAGAATCAAGGTGTTGCAATGGCTGAGTCACAGGTGACCTTTAGTGGTGTGATTGACCTTTAGTGGTGACCCCTAAAGGGAGCAACTGAAAGAAGAAGATTGCTGGATGTCATCACTTACAGTATAACTTCTTGTTCTTGGCACTCTCTGGATATTTTTTTTTTTTATTCCAGTAAGTTTCTCATCTCAGGTTGACAGATCACATGCTGCTTGTCCTCCACTGGTTTTCTACTTTTTCTTGTTGTCTGTTAGTCTTTTTCATATCAACTTTGATTGGTAAATGGACTGGTACTTAGCACTGGTACTTATATAGCGCTTTTCTACTCAGTTTTGTGTACTCAAAGCACTTCATACTACATGCCACATTCACCCAGTCACACGTACATTCATACAGCACTTTTATCTACACTTAAGTGCTTACTAACATTCACACACACTCACACGCCGATGAATGCATCGGGGGCAACGTGGGGTTCAGTATCTTGCCCAAGGATACTTCGGCATGCAGACTAGGGGAGCCAGGGATCAAACCACTAACCTTCCGATTAGTAGACGACTCGCTCTACCTCCTGAGCCACAGCCGCCCTTGAATTTGATTCCAAACGTTTTTTTACTTGAGCCACAGTGAGCGTCTCAGGGTAAACAATACTCAACACCCCCATTATTTCAGTTGCTTTTTACTTATTTATATATTTATTTTTTAAATGGCCATCACGTCGGACACTATTATTTAATTTTCTCCAGTCGGACTGTCTCCTTTTTTTTTTTTTTGCCTTAGTGGTGCAGGCTTTTCTCTTACAGCATCGTCACCACTTCACCTGGAGGTAAACATGTTTCCTTAGAGAGAAATGGGGGTGCAGCAGTATGCAGATAGCATACAAATTGTATGCAGATAGCACAAGCCTGTTGGTTCCGAATGATTCTGATTTACTAACATAAACACGGTGGTAAGAATAAAATAGGAAGGTGCACATGTTTCATAAATCCGATGACAGTTTTGCACACACACTTGTTTTTTGTGCAGAATAAGAAGGTTTCTATGCACATATTAGTAAATGAAGGCCAATGTAACTAAGAATGCAATTTAGTTGTATGGGAAAGTCATTTCTTGGAGGCATGGCTCCTTAAAAGATAACACAATATTCCACAACCTCCACATCTCACCCAACACCCAACCCACTTTTGGTAAATGTAATTTTCATTAAACTGGTTTGCATGGAGAATGAGTCATCAGTAAGTGCTGCAGCTATTAATATCCTTCTCCACAGGCAGCCTTCATCAGCACCATTCTAACCCAACCCCCATCCCCTCAATCCAGCCCACAGTCACAAGCAGAAGGTTCATCCAGGGCAGCTCTGACAGGCTAAATAATGGATCGTTCAAATCAGATTGCTGCTTGCTTAACTGAGTTGCTGAGTTAGATGGTACTTGTTCTGACCTCGGTATTCACAGGCCAGCATATTGCTCCCATTTGCATCTAGAAGTTTCTGATAGTCTGCTGTTCTGTTAATCCAACAAAAGGAACATAACCCTTTTTATTGACTTATCAATAAATGTGAATAAAACAATAAATGTTAGACCTAAGAAGGTGTATACATTTCAAATAAAGACATATCAGCAAGAGCTCTAAAGGACAATACTGCTCTGAAAGAATGTCAGACAGAATAAGTGTTGTTTTAGGAGGCTAGAAAATATGTGAGAAAATATGTTAAGGTGTGACCTTTCAAGCCTGTTGCACTGCGATATTTCTGTATGTTTGTTTTTGGTCCTTTTCATTTTCCACATCTCACCAGCTCATGCTGACTCATATGTCAAAGCCCTTCTGCCACTTCCCTTACTTCCATTTGCAGTCACATGATACAGACAGAAGAAGCACAATGAGTGCACAAATGACTCTCCAACACTAATTTGAATTTTAACATCACTATTTGAATTTAAAGAGGTTACTACACCAAACAAAATACAAGAGGATAGAAGAATCAATCGTGCCTAAATGTGTGTTGACTCAGTGGGAAAATATTAAATAAGAAAAGCTGATCTACAGGAGAATATACTTGAAAGTAATACAGAATGCCTGAATAACTCACACCATTCCAGTGTATTTCAAAGCCACCTCACGCAATTGTCACAACCTCTAATTTATCGATCTGTGTTTCTGGACAATTTTCCACTTTCCCACTTTTTCTGTGTTCATGAACACGAATTTCCCACCTTTTTTTTTTGTGACCCTGAATACAATTTTTCTCTGGTTTTGTACTTATTGATTTGTGTCCTTGTACGTGAAATTTATATTTTCCACTTTAAAGGGGCAAAAAATTCCAAATTTGGAGGTTGCTAGTGGAGCGAATCATTTCATGTCTTGTGACATCTTACACATCATAGATCTTTAATACGTTATTTAAATTAATAATGTATTAAAGAGGAATTACCATCAAAACTTTAGGCATTAAAACTTCTTAGTTAGGTTTACAGAAAGATCATCGTTTGGGTTAAAATACAAGAATTGTCACTTTTTCCAGAAAACTGTTTTCTTTGTGGCAAGTCCCAGTCTGGACAACATTCATGCAGCAGACATAAAATATATGCTTTGCTATGAGACAAGGATTTATATTTACTTCTGGCAAGAAGGTTATGTGATTGTTTTTTGTCTGCCAACTTAACAGTTATCTGGATCAAAAGGCAATCTTTGGTGCTGAAAAATTAACAACATTTGAGTTGGAAGTGCCAAAAACCACAGTTCACTAAGTGTCTACTTGAAGCTCCGAAAACCTGTTAATCCACAAAGACTCCCATGTAAAAATACCCAACTTTGCCACATTAAAACACAACTCTATAGCCTGGTACAAATAAACAATCAAACAATAGTTTTGATAATTTAACCCATCATAACAACTCTACCATGTTTGTGGTCTTCATGCCTTTTGGAGTATTTTTATAAAATTGGCTGACAAACAATATGACCTGCTGTGTGGTACAGGTTGTCCAAGATGCCTCTATTTCAGTTTGGCTGAGGGAAATTCTTGTATTTTATTAGTCTGTTACTTAGCACTACTTAGCAGGTATGTATGTCTGTGTTTTACACCTATGCAGTATAAGAATGCAGCTTGCTAATGAAGCTTGCAAATAATTGCTAATAACTTAGCACGTCACCTTCTGATCCAAATATGGTAACTTTTTGATCCTAAAAACCAACATGGCGGCATACAAAACACTAACTTTCAGGCTTCAAAATGCAGGGTCTAAAATCAGCCATGGTGGCTTCGTCCATCTTTTATATATGATCTGGACCAGGAAATTTTGGAAAGATCCTTTAGCATTGTGAGACAGAGCAAAGTTGTACATTTCACATTATCAGATTTTATTAGAAAAAAATGGGAGACATTGTCTTGGTGTTGTTAAGAAAATATCACAAACTTATTTAATGAATTCAAGGTGTGGAGGGAATTTTCAGTCTTGACAGATGTATGCAGTCATGAACTGTTCTGTCACCTGGTGCCTGAAGAGGAAGTGCTCAGTGCATCATGGGAAGCCCCCAGCAGCCTAAGCCTATTGCAGCCCTAACTATAAACTATCAAAAAGGAAGGTTTTAAGCCTAATCTTAAAAGTAGAGAGGGTGTCTGTCTCCCTTTCCATTTCCACCCTAAACTGCTGCATAAAAGGTATAAATGTGTGCAAAATGAAATTAAGTGTCTGATGCTCCAGAGTTCCAGGGGGGACTGCCCAACCTTATGCTTGATGGTTAGCCCCAGTGTTTTAACAAAGGCTATGCCCAAGAGTATAACACAGTGTAAAGCATGCACAGCATGAATGAGCCCATCCCTCCCTCCCTTCTCTCTCACCCCTGTCCAGGCATGTTTCTTCCTTGTTGTACATCAGTTTCTACTTCTCAGCTAAGATGCTGCTGCAGCTGTTGCTGTCCTAACACTGTCTCTATTCTTTGTCTCTGCTTCTTCACCAGATTGAAATCCGAGACACTAAGGATCCAAGATTTGGAGTCCAGCGGTTCCATTGAGAACCAAACTTCCCCTCCTCCTCTTCCAGCTCCCTGCCTCCTTCCCTGCTACTCCTTCCCTCTCTCTCCTAAGCTCTTCAGGTTAACCCTTTTGATTTGGGTTTTGGAGGACGATGTTTGTAAAATAGGACTGACATAGAATAATCTAACGAAGGCAAACCGTTTAAGAAGAAACGCATCCTGACAGGAAGTAGGACGATCAGCTTTACCAAACTCTGGGATAAAATCATTCACAACACACACTCTTACCGTCTGATAACATTGTTACATCAAAGATCACGGGGTTAATAATGATGATGCTTGCAGTAGGAGAATTCTTTGAAAAAAAATGCATATTTTTATTGAATGAAAAAAACACTTTACAGCTTTAACAGTAAAATGATCAAGTGCATATGTAAAAGTACACAGGTGCTACTTGTGACATAAGAACAAAAAAGAACAAAGGAGAAACTTTTGTACGAACAAGGTGTAATTTTGAAGTCTTTTTCAGGCTAATTTTCAACTTCTCTTTGTATATGATAAGGTCTGATCCCAGGAACTACAAAAAACATGTATGTATATGAGATGTTTCTATGGAAACAGGGTAAATACATACTTTTAAGCATTTTGTTGCCCCATACATGAAACAACCTATTCATAAGCTGTGGAACAGTACAACATGTTTAACTGTCATGGAAAAGTTTGTCCTTTAACCCTGTGTGTCATCCTTCAGTCCACACTTACAGACAGCTGAAAACAGCTGTTTCATCCATTCATATTCCACAACATTACAGTTTTTTTGTTTATCAAAGAAGTGATCAGTTCTGCTTAGTCAGCTGGGTTCTGTTTGTATATCCATCACCAGGAAAGGCCCTGCATGCTGCATCTATCTCAGGCCTGCAAAGACGAGGCTTCCTCTACACACCCAGTGGGGCTCACACTCCATTCAGTCAAGCGGGCAGTCTGCTGCACTATCCATGCTCCGTGCCCATCAGTTGAAGAGCGGAGCCTTTACATTAAGAGGACAGACCCAGCACAGACTTTTATCAAGAACAAACATCACATACTGTGTAGCTACCCTTCTATGGACAGAGATTATTGCTCCAAACACATCTGAATTTGGCATGGTCCCTTTGATAGGTATTTTTATTTTGGAGGGCATAACTGAATGCAAAGGTGGAAAGAATGCAAGAATGATCCACATGTGATGATTATTTCTATATGAAATTACAATTTTGAACTTACTTTTCCCAATTCAGCTTGTGCTCTGAAAAGCAGATCTGGGTACATCAAACAGATTTAATCCAACAGCACTGAACTGTACTGCCTTACAAAGTCAGAGAGCCAACCTGAGCCATCTCTGTGAAATATGTGAAATGACCAAGTCCTCTTGACACCACATTATGTGGCGGTAGCACATAAAGATTCAAAATATGTGACTGCACCAATGGAAACACAGTATAGAGATTTGTCGTGGTGGATGCACAAATACCCCAGTGCTGATATTGCATGAAGACAGAGAAACTCTACATTTGGAGGCAGTTGATGGATTCAGATTATCACCTGGGAGACTGGGGTAAAAAATAAGTCGTTTTTTCTTCAGTTTCAAGTTAAGGGTTGGTTAAAGCTATTTGGTTAGGTTTAGGATTCATCTCTGGTTAAAGTGGTGTGAAAAATCTGTGATCTTTAGAAAGGCAGCAAAAGAATAAGCCTGTTATTTTTTGTGGTGCTGGCACATAATTTTAATGAAATTTGTATGAGACTGGCATGCAGAGAACAGTGATGAGAGAAACAGTATATGTTGAAAAAATCCTTTAAAGTTTGAAAGCTATTAGCCAAATGATGAAACTGATATGTTCTGTGAAATTTACAGAAAGTCTTTGTTTTTTAAGTGAGATGTTTCAGTTAGCTTGTCCATTTACAATAAGGGGCTAGTTTAATAATGTACCATGAATTAAATGCATTAAAAATCCAATTCTGTGGGAGTTTAATCTTATGACATTACGTTTTTCACTAGATTTAGGGGCTACTCAGGCTATCTAGGATAGCTTTTAGATAGTTTTTACTAGGACAGACTTTGTTAGTTTATGTTTGTTTTTAATATTTTTTCCCCTATGACTTAAATTTCATCTACTGTAAAACTGATGTTCAACTAACTCAGTTAACATGTTGGAGCATCACTTTCATTCAGTACCTTAAAACTTAAGAATGGTGGTTTGGGCTAGCCATAGCTAACTAGCTAAAGTCACTGCAGTTTGGTTATCTGTTTTACAGCTTTTGTTTTTTATGGGGGGGGTTTTTTCACAAAAATTGTACATTTTATGGTATATTTTCTTTAAATTTTAAAATGGGATGTCACAAGCCAGGTTTTGATCTTACTTCCATTTTGACCAAATATGAAAGCTAACTTGTTACCACAATTTGGCTTTGTACATCAGTGTTGTTTCATGCTGGAGGCAAATGATGCTAGTTTTGAAGAAAGTGAACAAAAATAAATACCAGGACATCATTAAGAGCACTAAAATTCCAGTCTACATTAAGGACATCCGTGGGTGCATTTTTGACGTATGTGGTGCCAGACACACAGATGCACAAAAGGAATGAAAGTATGAGCATTTAAGCCTAGAGTTTCCAGAGCATTTTTTTTATTAGTGTGATATTTAACTCAAAGTCATCTCAAGTGCATTCATTCTCTGTCGCAACCTCAGGAGACTTTTGCCTTTGTTCTGCATACAACATGTATTAAAACAGCTGTCATATAATTTCTAAATGGCAGTATTATTAGTTCTGTCTCACTCAACCTCTTCTGACGTTTGATTGTCAGTGGTTTGATACCTACATGACTGGAATGGTCAAGATTCCTATTACCTAATACATGACCCTAGCTGTCATTGGATTTTTGAATATGGCATACTTTTTTTCTAGTTTCAAAAGCATGGATGGACATAGAGATGATTACAAGGTACAGACTCTTTTTATAAAAATCTAGCAAGCACCTGACCATTACTGTGTTTTACATTACACTGCAAACATCGATGGGCGTCATAACAATCCCCATGGTCCAAATGGGTCCCTATATAGGTATTAAATGTTTTTATTATACAAAAAGGTTACAGTAAAAACAACGACCATAGTGAAAAGTAGTGCTTCAACAAGTGAGCGAAGAATCTGCTTCTACCTTTCTACCTTCTGGGAGAGTTTCAAAGGGCCAAAGTTTCCAGTACAGATCTCTTATGAGCACGATGGTTTAAGAATATGTATATACATTTATTTATAGCATATGTGTATATTAATACACTAGGTGATTCATGGCCACTATCAGAAAGATACTCACAGTAATACACAGTAAAACTTTATTAATCTGGAAAATATAAAATCTTAGAGATTAAGAGTAACACCTATTTATGTTCTATATAAAGCTGTTTTTACACATCCACTGTGCTAAAGGTTTTCTAGACATCACTCAAACATTAAATGTTCTTTAACCAGCCGGCTCCCTAGTACAAGGTCTGTGTAATTAGACCAATGTGAGAATAGCGCTGGTAAATTCAGACAGTGAGGATCATGTGTCATGCCTCCTAAATGCTCTACCCAGACACAGTCCTTGCCTAAACAGAATGGGGTATTTCCATTAATGAGAACATACCTGAAGTGCATCTTAGCCTCAGCCTTCGACAATGTTCCAACCTGATCGAAAATTGTCTGAAATTTATGTATAAAATTGCTCACGTGATCTAAAAAATACTAAATGTCAATGTGTACACTACAAACAAATTTATTCTCCGTGCAAATTCTTGTGTCTCTGTTGAGGTTTCCCTGGGTCCTCGAGGAAGCAATGTACACAAGTCTTAATTAGTCTGCTGTTTTTTGTGAGCTTTGCTTTTTTGTGCACTGAAAACTACACGGTTACGTTTAGGCCCTGAAAACTGCTGTGTTAGGATTAGGCCCTGAAAACTATTTGCTCAGGTTTGGGCCATGAGAACTACTATGGTAGGTTTAGACCTTGAAAACCACTTTCTCTGGTTTAGACACAAAAAGATATGTGGTTAGGTTTAGGCCCTGAAAAGTACCTGGTTAGGTTTAGGCACTGAAATTTACTTGGTTAGATCTTGGTTTGGGCTAAAACATCCCTTCACTGCAGTAAAGCCTTGATTATCCTCTGTTCCAGGAACAGACAGCTGGAGATGGGACAGCCGAGTAGTCATTCCTGTTACACTTCTTTGCAGTCCACTTGAAGTCCCCCGCCTAGAGCACATGCATAGTTGGTTCATTGTAATGTAAATTCTCCATGGATGAGTGTGCATGATTACAAAAAACAGGCAAGCGTGCAGATATCTGCAAGGACCCTCGTGCTCACCATTTGATGACGAAATTTACATCACTCGGACCCGAGCGGACCCTAGTTGACTCACAGAAGCAGAAAGCATAATCAAGGCTTAACCTTGCTTGAATGCCATAACCAACTGCATCTAGCTCTGTTACAAAAGGCCACCTTGTGTCATAATGGCTTTAATTGATGCCCTAGGAAAGGGGATGGGCTGTCACAGCAGAAACTGGTTGAGCTGGGTTCTAGATCAAGTGGTAAAAGTCACAAAATAAATCAAAGTAGACAGCTTCAGCCTGATTTAACAGCCATTATTGCCAACTGCAGAGGAATCGACATCGTTTACATCCAGGATGCCAGCTTTCACTGTTTTAACTGACAAACATTTGTAAAAGACATAAATCAGTAAAATCTATGCTCAAGCTTTCAACCACATCTCTGTCTTCTTTCCAAAAGTCAAAAATTAACTTCCATGGTCAAACTTAAACAAATTCTAAGATAATCAAAAAAGGAAAATACAAATAAACCTAGTCTGCTTTCATTCCACATTTTGCATTTTGGTTGGCGGGATCATTAGTGCACGCCGTGACATTTGAGCTTTGTCAGAAGCTGCTCTGAGTTAATCATATGTCAAAGACACATCCATGCAAATAAATATATAAATAAATTAATTAAATAAATATTCGGTCTTCTTTCCTAACATTGTCATTCAGTTGTGCCCAATCAGGATGAAAGCTGTTGTTTTATATTTATTGTATATTTGTTTTATATTCTTTTCTTTTGATTCTCTGCCTTTGTTTTATTGTTACTTTGTATGGTTATGGAATGCTGTGATGTTTCTCAGTTTTGAAAAAGGAATGTCAGAGAGTCCAGCATGGCCGCCAGTGCCATAAAACCACTTTATCACCATTAGTGTTGTTGTTTTAACAAGAATAAACCAGTTGACTATCAAGATCATTTGACTTTTTTTCTTGTTCTATCATTTTAGTTTCTGTTTTTATCAACACAGGAGAGCGTTCTATCATATGCAAAGTTCATGATTCAAGTGAAAAATAATGGATCTCTCTTTACATTTAATATTGATTGATTTATGACTGTTATTTGTTAAACAGAAGATAAAGTCTTTCACTCATACTACAGGTAACACCGTCAGATTTATTATCATTCATTTCTTGGAGCATAAATAAGTTGTCTGTGAGAAGCCTTCAAAAATGGATTACTCCTAATATTGGTGTCATATTTATTACTGAACGCAGTATTGTGGATGTGAGGGAACCAGTGAATCTATCCATCTATTCTTTTATCAGGAGTTATCCCAGCTTGAGTTATCCCAGCTTGTATCCCAAGATACAAGCGAATCCCTGATTCATAAATCTTGTTGAAGATGCTTTAGGCAAAATTTCCACATATTAAATCCCTTTTACTGGCACTGTCTGCATGGACTGTAATGTTCCCAAAAAAAATGAGACCTTTCCCGATTTTTTCAGTTGCCTTTAACAGCCTGAGGAGTAACTTGACTTGCCTCAATCCCTCTCTTCCAATGCCAGGGCCAACAGGAGCAACACCAGCTTAGAAACTGAGTCAACAAATGAATAGCACCCAGCACAATACAAACTCCCAATAAGGACAAAAAAAAAAAAATCTCTGTTGTGGTTTCACATAATTTGCTAGTGACAACGTGAGCAAGCAAGCTAAGGTTAGCCAGGTGGTTGCTATGTTGAATCTCAAGCAATTTGTTAATGAAGGTAAGCTAATGTTAGCTAGCAATAGCCATTTATCTAATGAAGCCTGTCATTCATACATCAGTAAATCATATCATTAAATCATATCATATTATGGCACAAAGCTAAGATCTATGATATTTGCTTTCTACAGAAATGGCAAACATAAGGGAAGTTAACCAGCTAGCTGTCACTTAGCTATGCATGTATGTCTGTCAACTTTGTTATCCTTATACTCTGGTTGAGACCATATTTCTCCCATATTAGCTTCTCTTCATTGGCTCCCTGTTAAATCCAGAATTGAATTTAAAATCCTTCTCCTCACATACAAAGTCTTGAAAAATCAGGCCCCATCATATCTTAAAGATATCAACGGTATCGAATGCTGCACTGAGGTCTAACAGGACAAGCACAGAGAGGAGTCCACTGTCAGAGGCCATAAGAAGGTCAGTAGTAACCTTCACTAGAGCTGTTTCTGTGCTGT
>VUQI01020679.1:4424-14542 GCA_015106735.1 Paratilapia polleni | reverse complement strand
GGCCACTGCACTCCAAAAAAAAAAACAAACAACACTACTGCCCATATCCAGTTAGCTAAAAGATCACGCTGGCAAACCAGAAGGCTGTTTGAACAGAGCTTTGTGGGTAGATGAGACCAAAGAAAAACTTAATTGTGTATACAAGAAGCATTATATTTCGAAAAAAAAAACAAAAAAAAAACATTGCATTTGAGCATCAGAACCTTATCCCATCTTTGAAACATCATGGTTTGCTGCATGTGGGCCACGACAGCTTGCCATCATTAATGGAACAATGAATTTTTAAATACACCGGCAAATTCCAAAGTGCAATTCAAGGACATCCGTGAACTGAAACTCAAGAGAAAGTGGGTCATACATCAAGACAGCACCCCCTCCAAAAACTATTCGCTCTACAAGAGGAATGAAGATAATATTTTGAATGGCCAAGTTCTGACCTTTATCCAAAGATATTGTGGAATGGCCTGAAGTGAGCAGTTCATGTGAGGAAACCTGTCAACATCAATTTGTTTTGAACATTGAACTCAGCTACAGTTCTTCCAAGCTGATATGAAGGACTGATCAGCAATTACTCTAAACATTTATAGCAGCAGTTATTGCTGCACAAGGGGGGTCACACCAGATATTGAAAGCAAAGGTTTACATTCTTTGCAGCTAGATATGTCACATTGGGTCCTTTTCTTAAATAAATAAAAGTCAAGGTCTAATGTTTTTTCTCTCATTTGTTTAATTTGGTCCTTTGTATCTACTTTTAGAACTTGTGTATAAATCAAATATTTAAAAAAAATCCAAAAGGTTTTTCTTTAAACTGTACTCACAATAAAATGAACCTGCAAGGGCTGCATGTTTACCGAACTAGTATTACAGGGACAAACTATCTTCAAGCACAACTTCATAACTCAACACTTCTGGGAGAATCTTACCTCTTCCGCATATGCTTTCCCAATCCCATCTGTGGCTCCTGTCACAACTACAAACAGAGAGACTTAATTAGCAAGGAAACCATATTGCCATTATTTACAGTTTAATAAGGCACATTTCTTTCCACACATTAGAAAATTCACAGAACAAGTGAAAAATACAGTCTTTCCATTAAGCTTAATTGTACTCAGTAGGCTGTTTCATTAAAACCACGTAAAGGAGATTTCACCGCCCTGTACATTTTCATGCTTATGACCTGGAAGTAGCCGTAGAACTGATCTGATACACCAGAATGGCAAAACACATGAAAAAATATCGTAGACTAACACATTACCACTCAGTCATATTAATCTCTATGGGCCACAGCTTTGACCTCTGTTACAACAAAGTGTCGCAAGCAAAATACAGACTATACAGTGCTTAAACCAAAATGAGTGCTGTCCAGCCAAAACTGTCAGACCTCATTCCAGGACCAAATCATAAGCATAAATCCACTTCTGTAACAACCTCCATTGTTATGGAAGGTTTTGGAACCAGATTTTGGAACTTAGATCCAGGGATTTGCTCCAATTCAGCCACAAGAGCATCAGTGTGGTGCAGTCAACCACTGATGTTCACAGTCAGCTTTTCTGTTCATCCCAGGGATGCTGGAGGCTAGGAACAGGCCAGTCAAGTTCACTTAAACAAAAGAAAAACTATTTCTTAATGGACCTGGCTTTTGTCACAGGGGTCACTGCCATGTTGAAGCAGGAACGGGCTATCCTCAAACTTTTGCCACCAAGGTCTAAGCACTCCTTCAAACAGTACCTTACAGTAAGGTCCCTAACTGTAGCAGTGAGGTTTAATTTATTGTAACTAAGGAGATTTTTTCAAACATGAAAATTCCCCAACCAAAATTATACAAATACATAAAAAGGGAACTCACATATTTTATCCATTAAGCCATGAACTTGCATCCAAAAGCACTTTCTAGAGCTTCACAATCAGAGCTCACTGCAGCTTTAGATGTGCACTCTTAGTTTGAGCACCTGAAGCTGTTCTGCCTCTTCCACTTTAGAGGAAGAGGCAGAACACCATTTTGCATGGTGCCAAATCAAGATGAAGACGAAAACCAAGTTTTAACACAG
Source organism: Paratilapia polleni (assembly GCA_015106735.1). Lineage (NCBI taxonomy): Eukaryota > Metazoa > Chordata > Actinopteri > Cichliformes > Cichlidae > Paratilapia > Paratilapia polleni. The sequence goes on along the minus strand of VUQI01020679.1, from coordinate 12,494 downwards.
CAAAAACACTGCAGAAAACCTGAGCAGTGCTAGCCACCAAAGATGAACAGCTAAAGACTGCCACCTACAGGAACTTTATCAGCACAGAGATCTAACTGTAAGGATGACAGAATGCTTGACTGACAAGTGATGTACAGAAAGTGCTGTGTAGAAAGGCTAATTATGGCCAAGCTTGAAAAGCTTAAGCACAATAAAAAGAATTAACTTTTAAGGCCAAAGAGTTGAAGGAGGGTGTAGGCAGATGTAGTGAAAGACAAGGTTGACAGAGAGCAGCTGAGGTGACTAAGGAGGACAAAAAAAGAGAGTGAGAGAAGGTGAGAGAAAGAGGTCCTCTCTGTCATCAGTGGCAGTTGAGTGAGCAGATGCCCTGGAACTGCCTGGCACAAACAGCAGCGGCAGCAGGAGCCTATTTTTAGCAATTCCCATCTTTCAGAAGGAACCATTCATCACACCTCTGGCTAAATATAACAAAAAGCGGATGGGGAGTTGCATGGAGAGTCAGAGTGTTACAATATGTCCCTGCGTGCCCTGCAAGGCCCTACTTAGAGAGGAATGCTCACCTCATCCTCGTGTAAAATATTCTTCTCGTGTTTTCAGAAACTGCGCATTATATTTTATATTCTTATTTTGTGTGATTTTGTTCCCCCCTTCGTTTTTTTTTTTTGCATTGCGGTTTAGACTTCTGAAAGTAAAGTGCACTTACGATGGGAATACTGCTGTGTGGGTTAGGTCAACCCACATCAGTGTGGTTGGGTGCACTGAGCAGTGCAGCCTCTAGGGTCTGCTAGCAGGGCTTTTAGGGTGCTTAGGCTCATTAAATACTACATGCAAGGTGCACCAACATAAGTGCAGTCTGTTCAGAACAAACGTTAGTACCTGGGACCATTCATACTCAACAGAAGACAGGCATGTTATTGTCAAAAAAACAAAAAGATTGGTTTGTTTGTTGTTGGTTATTTCTGGTATGGTGCCAGGCTCAGCAAAAGAAAATAAACTAAAGAATTGATAATGTTCCATTTCTCATTGCAATTCCAATTCCCCAACTATTCACACTATTCATGGGAATGCACACTTTGATGATGTATGTTTCAAAAGAAAGACTGGATATTTCAAGCAAAAATACTATCCAGTATCCACTAGGAACTGCTTGACTATTCTTTGAAGATCGTCCACCCCACTGTACTCTCAGCAGTCCATAGTTGTAGTAGACCTGTGGTGTGTGACCCCATTTTTACATATTTTTCGAATCTGTTTGATGGCTGTAGTGCTTGGTTTTGCGTGTTTATTTAGATTGTAAGTAAAGTGTAATCTCACTGTGCCACACACATTTTATGTAACCATACACTGTATAAAAAAGGATGTATGTAACCAGTGTGACATCCCCCACTGGTTTTGAAGTCTGCATTTTAAGACCTCAATTTTAATGTTTTGTCAACATAACATGGTACTTTATGGTGCTCAGCTAGCCTTTGAAGCCAGCCTCAAACGGCCATTAGAAGAACTGCAGAATTAGGCCCTATATTTTTCAGCCCTGTAGGCTGCTGCTTGTTAGTTAATGAGGTGTTCTTTATTGTTTTTAATAGTGGTTGGCACTAATAGTGGCTGCTTCTTTCTGGTGTTACAGGTGGCATGGGTAAACACAAGGTAAATATATATTTTCTCTCCATATATTCTCATTAAATACAATGTCATTATACCCGTTTCTGGACTTGCAGTGGTTTCTGGTGTGCCCGTTGTGCTCAGTGTGCCTTTAGATTCAATGAAGGCTTGCTGACATCACTCCACATGACAGGCTGCCGATTTTGATTGGCTATTCTGTGTTTTATGGACAGCAAGGACTGCTGAAATCCAACCTGTCTTCAAAAGAGGATGAATCCTTGATTTTGATGTTCTGACACAGTGACGTATGCACGTCCAGTGGTTCTAAATTTCATTCATGAAATGCTGTTTGCGCTCTTTCTGGAAGATCTAATGCAAATACCCCCATAACAGAGTTTATTTTCAGCAAGTATTTTGCTATTTTGTCAATACTATTCATCCCTTCTTGTACTCATTCATCTATCTGCCCTTTGCTGTGCCCATTTTCCCCTTTGTGTGATTTTCTTGAGTGCAGATGATGCCGGGATGCCGAGCATCCTCTAGGGCTGCAGCAGAGCCAAACAGAAGGGAGGAGTGCAAGAGCAAAAAGAGGAGAGAAAATGACAAACATGAGCACAGGGGATCCTGGGGGCAACTAAAAATAGCACAGAGAAAAGGAGGGGAGCGTGTAGGGGGAGTCTGGAGGCACAATGATGAGAGAAACGTAGGCTGGGTTATTTTTAGTCGTTTTAAGAATGAACTGATTTGCAGTCAGAACAGAAAAAAAGAAAAAACATTTTACAGCTGAGTGCATGTTCCCTTCACTCAAAAAAAAAAAAAAAAAAAAACACGGTCTATTTTAGGAACTGCCATCTCTGGCAAATCTAGGTTAGACTGACTAGGTGTTCTGATGATAGTGCTACTATGTGCAAACACTGGGGTGTAGGATTTGATAGCCAATGTCATTTAATTGCTGAATGCATTTCAGGTATCAAGACTACATCAGCTTTTTTGTAATGCCTGTAACAAAAGGTAAACATAGTGACAAAATCCCCAAACAAGAGACTATGTATAAGAAAGGACAGCACAGAGTGTTTTGTGAACTCAGATTTTGAAGCTTCAATATAAGCATTTTGGAAGTTAACCATTCTGGTTTTTTGAAGCCAGAAATGACAATACTGGTACAACAGGGTAGAGTGCTAAGTTATCAGCTAACAAGCTTGGGTACCATGATGCACCCATAAACTGTATTCAACAGCATGAATCCATGGACACAACCAGCCTTGTGTTAACTGTCTAGGATGCTGCTGGAGGTGAAACAGTGTTTTCTTGGCAACCTTTGTGCACTTAATACAAATCGATAAAATCCCACAGGCAATTTTAGTATAATTAATAACAATTCAATTCAATTTTATTTATATAGCACCAAATCACAACAACAGTCACCTCAAGGCGCTTTATATTTTAGGGTAAAAACCCTACAATATGTATCAATGTGTATCCCTTTATGGCCACTATTTACCCATGTTTTTATGGCTGCTTCTAGCAGGTTAATGCACCATATTGCAAAGCAAAAGTCAAAAATGTTTTTTATAAACATGAGAATGAGTTCAGTAGAGTTCAGGGACTTCCCCAGTCACTGGATATGAATCCAGCAGCATACCTTTGGGTTGTGGTGGGACAAGGTGGTTTGCAGCATGAATGTGCAGCTGACAAATCTGCACAAATTATGAGTTTAATCTTGTCAACATGGTGCAGAATCTTCACCAGCAGACTGTGGGTAAGGCACCAAAAGTGCTTTGCCAGTCACCATTAAAAAAAAATAAAAAATAAAAAAAATAGAAGAAGAACATGCTATTAATTACCAGGCACTGGGCTGGTAAAGCATGTCTGGCGCTGGGAGATCAGATGGCACTGTACGAAAGTTGAATACAGCCATCAAAGGTTCTGTGTGCGGGGGGGGGGATTAGGTCCAGTGCAAACTGTGCCAGGTAAAGCTGGCATGTCATAAGTGTGCCACAAGTATTCATTTCAGTTCAATTCAATTTTATTTATATAGCCGCAAATCACAACAACAGTCGCCTGAAGGCGCTTTATATTGTAGGGTAAAGACCCTACAATATGTATGTCTTTTGAGAGCAGCTTAGGGTGGGAAGCGATCTTTGAAAAATAGTTTCCAGTGAAAACCAAACAGTATTTTTGCTTGAAATGCCCATCCCTAGCTCTCTCCAGTATTATGTTCCTAATAAAGTGCTCAGTAAGTGTATATTGGGGTCATGCAATATATTAAGGTAGCTGTATTTTTTATAACTGAGTCATTGTCTCAGATAACAACGCAGCATTTGATTAGGATAGCAGCACAACGGCTCTCTGTAATACTATCACAGCTTCCCTTTTCTCTCTCCCTCACTGTCTCTTACTCTCTCTCTTTCTCTCTCTCACACACACACACACACACACACACACACACACACACACACACACACACACACACACACACCAGTGCAATGTGGGCACCACTGAACCAGAATCATGAGGATCCTGCGTCTCATGTGAAGCTAATTTATGAATGGCTGTGGTCTTGTTATATAATCAGGCCATCCTCTCAATCAAGTCCACTTCAGTGAGACAAAGTTTGTGAATGAAAGTAGTAGCCGAGGCTAACGGGCTCCTTTGCCTCATTGTATATTCTGAATCATTTTGCATGTGCAATCCAAAAATAAAAACCCCTTCTGCGTTTCCATTTTTAGCTGTGTACAAAAAAGATCAAAGGCGCCGCCGGTTCACATCCTCCAAACATTTGGCTCCCCTCTAACACGCTGGATGTGACTGGGACTGCACAGGTTGAGAAAGATTTCAAGTCCTCTAATTTTAGCGGTGAATCTAGATTGACAGAAATGCTAACAGAGTGAGGAGCCAAAAGTCCAAGTAAAAGATAAATATACATGTAAAAGATTTGGGGATTGGCAAATAGTGATTGCTAAGAGAGATTAATAAGCATTTTACTGTCAGTTTTAGATTTTCACTGATTATATAAGATTTATACTGACACTTCCTACTCTCCTCAAAACTATAACAGGTTCTGAGCTCTTCTGGGGTGCCTAAATTAATCAATATTCAGAAAACTTCTAGACCTGTGGGCTACCAACTTTTACGTTAAGATGTGAACTTTGTACACCAGACATGCCAACACTGAAGCAATCTCTGCAGCTCGGTCTGTTCAAATTTCAAGGTTCAGTCAGTGAGCCGGCTGGACAGATGGACTGCATTCAATCTAATTTGATAATCCCCTCGAGCCATAATCCAATCATAAGATTTACAGCAGTTGTACAACTGATGACAAAAGGCTGATCATTCCTTCCGAATTATCTAGTTCTTGCAAAAAAAAGAGGCATCACAAGCTGTGACTGTAGTTTTCTGTTGCTTTAGCAAAGAAGTGTTGGCGTGTAACAAGTATGTGCTGAAGCGATATGGAAAGACTGGAGACGTCACAATCACCCCACCACTGTGAAACATTAAACAGAGCAGCTGCAGCTGTGACACAGTGCAGCAGCCACAGCATGATGTGCTCAAAAACAGGAGAGTTCATTAAAGAGAACAATGTGGGCTCGTAACCTGCAGTACATTCTGTAGCCACTTTGTTAGGTGCACCCTCACAGACCACTGCAATCCAGTTTAACTTAACAAAAAAAATATAGAAACTACAGAGACGAGGGAGTGATCGCAAATGTTACACTACTGCGCCTATAAAATGCAAAAAAACCTGTTCCTGATTTGAATTTGGGTTTTATCCTACAGTGCAGCAATGGACGACTTCCTGTGCACCAGCTACATTTTATTTTGCTCCCTGGAAACCCTGTTGTGAACACTTACAACAGCTAGATCTCCAGTTTGTCAAAACACTGACGTTTCAACTGGGGAAAAGGACAAAGTCGCAGGGAGACAACTCTGGTGAGCAGAGTAGGGCAGTGTTGATGTTATTAAAATCTTATAGTTTTAGTGTATTGTATATGATGGCGCAGGTCACAGTTTAGGTCACTCGTGCCAAATATTCGCCCTCAGAAGCCTCAGGACGTTACAGGAGAACTTGCAAAATTAAGAATGAGGGAAATCGCAAATGAAAAACGGTCAGACTTTCACAGATTGATTCAAAAGTAGCAAGGGTGGCTGCACAAAGAGACAACCTTAACGGGGATAGCAGTGATGGCAATATTGAACCTAATCTAATACAAGCATCAAGTTTTTCCTCACTGCAGGTCTTCAGGCCAGTTACCCTCATTGTTCAGTGGTCTCTTACCTATAGTTGATGATCTTATAATCTCAGTCAAGTAAGTTTTGTTAGCACATATAAGACCATGGCCAAATTCAACTGGGGACTAGGGTTACACAGATTCCATATACAGATTAGATATAACTTCAACCCTGACTCAAAAAGATGGACCAGGGATTGTGACCAATCAAAGGGGTCAATCTATTCAATTGAGTTCTATGTACTTCTGTGTTTATTACACCATGCATAGCGGGTTTTTTTTTTTTTTTATTAATTTCAAGCTGTGGTCAAGTGAGCTCAGCTGAAAAGCTCTAATGATGATGACAATGCTTTCCCTGTCAGCTTCTCACAGCATTCAATGGATATACTGTACCACTTTAATGTGTTGTCATCAAGTTGCTAAAAGCTGAACTGTTCCATACATCAACCAGCAGTGATACTGGATGACATGGGAGGTGCAACAGACTATAGGTTTCAGCTAAAAGAGGTCGGTGAACAGAGCTTTTAAAAGCTAGGTATTCAGTTACGCAGTCTCATTAAAAAAATTTTTTAATGTACCCATGAATAACTAAAAACAGCAAAATGTTTGATTTATAATGTTAAAGAATATAGGTATAAAGTTAAAAAGAATAAAGACAGACAGTTTAATTCTACAATTCACCAAAAGTATGTCCTATGTGTTTAAATTGCTTTAAAAAAAACAAACAAACAAAGTTCACAAGTTTCCATGCACTTATTTACATATTAGAAACAAGAAGCTAATCTTTATATCTGACAGGCAGGTGTGCTTCTCTTTTAATTTTAATGTCTAGAGAAAGAATGGCTCATTAAACCTGATGTGACAAGATGTAATTGAATCCTGCGACCACAGGACAGAGCAGGACATATTCTATGATTACTATTGACATACTTTGTTTTTTCTATTCCTTTCTCTTCATTTTTAGATCACACGGAGCGTAGTGTCTTTCATTTTATCAACAGTATACCTTGTTTAGTTGTATTAATTTGTAGTTCAGCATTTTTAAGGAGTCAACTAACTAAATAAATAAATAAAAACTTTAATGACATAACCAGTAGTGTCCCCATTTAGTTTCTCACCTGCCCACTTTCCTAGTTTGGCGGGGGACACGAGCCGTCCGTTGCCCAGCACCCACACCCTGAACCCGGACAGCAGTCGGTACACGGAGCACAGGGACAGCCAGGCCGCGGTCAGAGCACCGAGCCAGAACAGCGGTGCCTCCACGGCCCGAAACACGGCTTCTCCGCTGAACGACATACTTGCACCACACACGCCTGTGTCTGCACTACGTGGGTATACGAATGCCTGGATTTATAGTGTCTATATTAACGTAATGACAAGTGGTCAAAGAGCAAATGCATGCGTCAGACAGTACTCCTCCTGTGTTGGGCACTTCCGCATCAATGTTTGCCTGCCTGTGATTGGCCCATTTTTCTTCTTCTTCGTTTTTCATGATTTTTAGTGGCACATCTCAACAAATCAACTCATTACTACCACCTATTGTTCAAGCACAGGCTGTCATCGGTCTGTCATGAGTCCAGTATTTTGCAACGAATAAAATATATGTGTTAATATACGATGTAACACTTTAACATCTTACCTGTTATATTGTTGTAAAATAATAAAGTTATTAATAATAAAGTGTCATATTTCAAATGAGACCAGTTTCACTTTGAGAGGCGTTACAGTGGTTTAAAGATTTACTAACTTGGTAATCATACAATCAGTTTCTTCTTTTGAATCCCCCATATATTTTAAATCTTACATTTTTTGACCTTTCATCCCTTAATATTGTAAGTTTTATAGTGTCTTAATTCTATCATAGTCATTTGCCCTCAATCCGCTTTACCTTCATTAGTTAAAAATGCTGAATCTTTTCTTTCATCCCACATATGGTGACACTAATATTTTTCTGCACCTTCAAAAATCCAAACTGTACCATCCTTGTTTAGTTCCACACTTTTTCTTCTTTGCTTTTGTAATAGCTGCACATACCTTTTCTACAAGTGCCACACTAAACAAAAACATGTTTAGCCAGATACTGTAAATGTTCGTGTGTTTTATTAATTGCTCAAATGTGTATTTCTTTAACATTTCTTTCATTATTTTCTGTTCTGTATTTTCTATTAGTTCAACTGTATCATCAAACGTGCAGCTTATGTTTGTAAGCTTCTGGGGGGGGGGGGGGGGGGGTTGTCTTTTT